>VIAB01007277.1:51574-65676 GCA_009801035.1 Oophaga pumilio | reverse complement strand
AAATGATCGGCAATAAGCAATACAGGAGTGGTTCTGCAGGGGGTGACTACAGATCAGTTCTGTTCTCATCCTTGGCTGTTTTGGTTATTTTTGCATTTGGTCATTGCTCTCGCCCCTAGAGGTACTGTAGCATGAGGTGGTGTCTCCAACCCACAGAAGTTGCTCTGGTAGTGCATCTCATCCAGGATGGCACATCAATGCAAGTTGTGGCAATAAGGGTAGCTGTGTCTTTTAGCACAGTGTCCAGAGCATGGAGTAGATACCAGGAGTCAGTCCAGTACACCTGGAACCATTGAGGGGGCCGTAGGAAGGCAACAACCCAGCAACAGGACCGCTACCTCCTCCTTTGTGCAAGAAGGAACAGGAGGAGCAGTGCAAGAGCCCTGCAAAATTACCTCCAGCAGGCCACAAACATCCATGTGTCTGCTCAAACTGGCAGAAACAGACTCCATGAGGGTGGTATGAGAGCCCGACATTCACAAGTGAGTGCTGTGCTTATAGCCTAACACTGAGAAGGGCGAATGTCATTTGCCAGAGATCACCAAGATTGGCAGATTTGACATTGGCGCCCTGTGATCTTCACGGATGAGACTAGGTTCACACTGAGCACATGTGACAGATGTGACAGAGTCTGGTGATGCTGCGGACAACATTCTGCTGCCTGCAACATCCTCCAACATGATCGGTATGGCAGTGGGTCAGTAATGATGTGGGGAGGCATTTCTTTGGAAAGCTGCACAGTCATCCATGTCATAGCCAGGGGTACCCTGACTGCAATTAGGTACCGGGATGAGATCCTCAGAGCCATTGTGAGACCATATGCAGGTGCAGTGAGCCCTGGGTTCCTTCTGATGAATGACAATGCTAGGCCTCAAATGGCTGGAGTGCGTCAGCAGTTCTTGCATGATGAAGGCATTCATGCTTAGGACTGGCCTACCCATTCCCCAAACCTGAATCCACTCGACCACAACTGGAACATCATGTCTCATTTCATCCACCAACGTTACTTGCACCACATATTGTCCAGAAGTTGAGTGATGCTTTAATCCAGGTCTGGGAAAAGATCCCTCAGGAGAACATTGGTCACCTCATCAGGAGCATGTCCAGGTGTTGTAGGGGGGTCATACAGGCACATGGAGGCCACGCACACTACTTGGCATTATTTCCTTGTCTTGAGGCATTTCCACTGAAGTTGGATCAGCCTGCAATTTGATTTTCCACTTTGATTTTGATTATCATTCCAAATCCAGACCTTCATGGGATATTAATTTTGATTAACATTTATCATTTTTATGTTTTATAGTTCTCAACTAATTCCACTATGTAATAAATAAAGATTTGCAACTTGAATATTTCATTGAGTGATATCTAGGATGCAGTATTTTAGTGTTCCTTTTATTTTTTTGAGCAGTGTATACTGGGCACCTGTTCTGAGAAGTAGTCAAAACACAGATTATACAAGAGAGCGCCGCGCTCTGATGTTTTTTTGTCCATCTGGTAGAGAATGATTAATCTGCAAGGTAAACATCTAACATTCCTTTGTGTGGTAGCAGAGAGATCAAATACAGCAGATTATTATCCAGAACGGAGCACAATTCTAGGACTGCTCGAGCGTGAATGGTATCCAGCTGCCTATGAGGACAACAAGACCGGCCCACTGAGCAATATTCACAAAATACCAAATCATGTACTAAATCTGCACATTAATGGGGTATTCCAATATATTACATTTATGGCATATTAACAGGATATGCCCGAAAGGGTAAGTAGACACTCATCCTACTGATGGAACGGCGCATACCCTTTATTAGAGAGGAAGTCGGGATTCTCATTGCTTTGCAATCGTCAAGATATTTCTGGGTCCCATTGGTGGAACATGCACCTACTATACATTTATGTGATATCCTGTGGATATGCTATATATGTAAGAAATAGTAATACCCTTCTAACCAACAGAAACATTAAAAGGGAGCATGTAAAAAAATGCTATTACCAGCCACACTGAAAGTAACAATACAAGGAGGAAACAAACTTTATTCCTCCAGGCAGTCTCCAGCTTTCAGTCATTCAATCACTGGTCAGTACATAGGGAGCAGCAGCTTTAACCATGCCCCGATAGCCTGATATGACTGACAGCCGACCCTACATGGCATCAGTGCTGAACCAGCTGTCAGTCAGGGCCGGGACGTGGTTAAAACTCTCTACTGAGCGGTGACTGAAGATGCGCTGACTGCGCCTCTTTGACTAAAAGCCGGAGGCTGCCAGGAGCAATAAAGTTCATTGCCGCTGGGCAGCTGTGTCGTCAGTGCGGCGGCCGCACGGCTCTTGAACACTACTGAATTGCAAATTACACCCATATCTGCAGGTTAATAGCATTTTGGGAGATGACTTGAATTCCTTTCAAGCTGATTTAATTAACTTTGTATGGACCAAATGCCATATTTAGAAAGTCCCTATGTTCTTTTTCCAAATACATACTCGTTGGAGAGTTAAAGGGGGTTTCCA
Organism: Oophaga pumilio; assembly: GCA_009801035.1. Lineage (NCBI taxonomy): Eukaryota > Metazoa > Chordata > Amphibia > Anura > Dendrobatidae > Oophaga > Oophaga pumilio. Next base: position 63,171 of record VIAB01007277.1, on the reverse strand, counting down.
AGTCATGCTGAAAGTGACTTATTCCTCAACAGACATTTTCAATCTGGCATTGCCCACGCCCTGTTGGGTACAGCGCACCAGTGTCATTTTGGTAGAGTGAATCTATAAGTAGAGCACTGGGGGATTCTGAGATCCTGTTTAGGGTCCTCATCTATTATTTTGGGCAGAAAAAAGCTATTAAGAGCTGCACTCATCCAGGAGGACCAAATATGTCCGTGTGATACATGGACAATATATTGATTACTGTGTAATACCTAGTTCTCCCTGTGGTGGCGCTGTAGAAAAACCAAACACTTGGACTAGGTGGCCCCTCTGATTCTAGCTGCGAACTGAATCTCTATGCATAGGGGACTCTCATAAGTTTTCCATCAGACAAACACACATACAGAGACCTTCTGAAATGGACATGAAATTATATACGGTAATTCTGTAAACATCCATTTTTTACACTGAAAACAAAACCTTAAGAAATGAATTTAGAAATGCCTGTAAATGGAGCAATTGTGATCACGACGTTATGGAAGAAGAAACCAAATAGTCCTTACTGTCATCGGTCCTTGGTTGTTGCGGGAACATATAGTTAGTTAAGACCGTTTTCTGGGTGTCCGGGTCCGTCTCTTTCTGCAGTGGGATGAGGGGCTTGGACTGAAAAACAACCAACCTTAGTCAAAACTTTCCCTCATAATAATGTGCAATCACTACAGTAGTAACTGTGGCAGCCGTCGATATATTAAATTAAATCACGAATGTAAAAATCACCCACATCTGACTTTATAATATTCAGTAAAATGATGTACTGTAGATTATTTTTTTTATAGGGTTCCTGCTCATAACTGAAAATTGTGACGTGTATACAGCCCCACTGAGTCAATACTTTGTAGGACCACCTTTCTCTGCCATTACTTTGGTAAGTGTTTTTGGGGTGGCGGCAGTTTCATGCTGTGGGGATGCTTTTCTTCAGCAGGGGCAGGGAAGGTGGTCAGATTTGATGGGAAGATGGATGGAACTAAACACTGGGCAATCCTGAAGGAAAATCTTTTAAAGGCTGCAAAAGACTTGAGACAAGAGTATAGTTTCATCTTCCAGCAGGACAAGACCCTAAACATACTGCCAGAGCTACAATGGATGGTTTAGATCAAAGCATATTCATGTGTGTGAATGGCTCAGGCACAGTCCAGACCTACGATAAATCCCATTGAGAATTGCTGTTCACAGACGCCTCCATCTAATCTCACTGAGTCAAAGAAGAATGGACAAACATTTTAGCCTCTAGATGTGCAAAGCTGGTTAAGAAAGGGCTTAAAATACTTGCAGCGAAAGTTGGTCCTACAAAGTATTGAATCAGGTGGACTGAATACAAATGCACATCACAATTTACAGATTTATATTTTTAAAATAATTAAAATAACTTTTTCAAGGCACTGTTCACATATGAGGATATTGAGTTTTGGGTCAGGAGTAGAGTTGGGCGAATATGTTCAGAATCGGTAGCCGAATATGAATTTGCCATTTTCGTGCCATATTGTTACCCTATTCATGCCAAATTTATGTTTGATGATCGGTTACGAACATATTCGGTCATTTCTACTCCCAATGACGTTCGGCGAATATTGCAAAAATAATATTCACCGCCGATCATAATTGGAACCGAATCTTGAAAAATTCACTCAGGAGACCTTGGGGCCAGTCTGTACATCGTGCTGGTTTCACATATCTCTACATCAAAGTCTAAGAGCCCAAAAGACAGAGTAAAGTTGGCTGAAGCCGCTGATATCGATAGGTTTGGCTGACAGCCTAATGTGTACGGGGGCCAATAGATGCTCAAGAGAGATGGTGATCGGACAAGTCCAATTTCGTACTCCATTGCTCTCCTTGAAGTAAGTGGTTAGCCAGCGGCTTACCAAGAGGGAACACAGTAGCGTTTGGCCGAACGAGAGCTCCTGTGTATGTGGGAGTCTGCTGAGATGGCGGTTGGCAGAACAATTGGCCAAAGCATTGTTCAGTCATCTAATGTGCATGGCGGCCTAACTCTGTAAACAGACCCTAAATGGGAAGGTCTGCATTACATTTCCCTGAATATTTCTATCCTACTCACAAATTAATTTAATACTAATTAACAATTTTTGCATTCAGCACAGGCCGCGGGAGCTGCCGGCATTGGGTCATTAATTGGAAGATGTGTAGATGAATAAATCCCTCATTGTCGTGGTGAAGCGATACCGATACTTTACATTAATGTACTTAGTAGGTTACAGCAGATGACAGAGCACAATGTATCGGGAACAAACACGTAATTGTGCAGTGGTGTGCACAGGAGCATATCCTCCTCCTGTCACTGCACACAATGCCTTCCACATCCTTACTTCTACATGTACACGGCTCTCCCGCTCTCCGAGAGTGCTGTCATTTACATGCGACGCTCTAGATTTCATTAGACATCGGGGACACAGAGAAAGCAGAATGGGAAAAGGTCGTTTCCAGGGAAAGTGAAACACCCACCTGATTATCTGACAGCCACATTGCGGTGAGCTGCTGCAGCCTGGTGAAGCTAAAGGGCAAATTCTTCAATCTGTGGATAAAAAAAAAAACAGACGAGAGATTCACTTTTGTGGTGAAAACTTGTAATAATTGTGTTTTGTGGTGAGCAGATCAGGGTTCAAGTAAATCACTTGAGTTATTGCTACACATCTGGGACATGGATGTTAAGATTTTAGACAAAAACACAACTTCATCAAGTAATTCAAAAAGGAAGAGGACTTGAACTCTAGTGCTACCTATTGGAAGTAGCAATCCTACAAGTCAATATCGACCCTTTATCGAGCCTTGCAATATGACTTAGGATAACAGCCAAGTCAGAATCTCAATTTGCAGACACGGTGTTCCAGGGTGTTGCCCCTCATCAGTGCAAAGTATGAGATCTGATTTGGCTAGGTGGGAGGCTAAGACTGGGATCTAAGGGGTAAGTTTTCTCCTTGTGAAGAGTGACATGCCATTATGAGGAGACTTAAACGCCTTACATGTTCCTGTGAGAAATTAAATATGCAAATTGTCTCTTCAAAGAGGAAGAGGACTTGAACTCTAGTGCCACCTATGGGAAGCAGCAATCCTACAAGTCATTATCGACCCTTTAGCAAGCCTTGAAATAGGACATGGGATAAAAGCCAAATCATAATCTCAATTTGTAGACCCGGTGTTTCAGGGTATTGCCCCTCACCAGTGCAAAGTATGAGATCTAATTTGGCCTGAACTTGGAGAGATGACAAACTTAATACATAAATGTGTTGGCGCCGTAGCCAATATAGCCATGCTAACATTCACGCCATACAGTCTGGGACCATATGGTCTAGTATGGTGACAACTTCAATGGTTATTCCTTTAGATTGGGGAGGGTACATTCACTTATTAGTTATGTTTTTCTTATTTTAGAGCATTTATTTAATATATTTTGATACATTTTTATAAATTCATTCCCCTGAACCACTAATGACCATATCGATCCCCAGCCGATACACTGAAAACGTAATATTACTTGCTCCAGGTTCCTCGAAAAAGCTCGTAAAGACTCATCCATAATGTCCAGAAGGCCTACACAGACGTCTTAAAGAGTATTTCCAAAATTGTAAGTGATCCCCTCTCTATTCTAAACTTCACTCTTTTCTCACATGCTGCACTAGGTACAGTATAAAAACCATAAAACGGTGATTTTAAAGGGATTTTAACAAAACTGTAATTTATCCCCTGTCCATTGGATAGGAGAAAACTGGCTGGAAGCCCGACTGCTAGGACCCTCAGCATGCACAAGAAAGGGGCTCTGTGAATCTCCTGTTGTATGCAGCGGGGTGTGCATGCTCAGCCTCTGCTACATTCACTGTCAATAAAACTGCTGAAAATAGCAGCATGCTGTGCTCTGAAAGACAATACATGGAGCAGAGGCCGAGCATGTGCACCGCCAGTCCATTCAAGATGGGTCTCTGCTGAGCCCAATTCTCAAGATATCCGGGGCACCGATCTTAGAATGGAGGTGAGAGGGGGTCTCAGCGATCAGAACACCAGCAATCAGCCAATTATCCTCTATTCCATGGACGGGGAATGAACGGCAACTTTGTAAAACCTCTTTAATAAGACCCATGCTTTGGTCTTCATCCAGTACCTAGTGCATCACGTGAAACAGGAATGAGGATGGAGAAGAACACCTAGTTAAAGGGAATCTGTCAGCAGGTTCTTGCTATGTAAACTGAGAGCAGCCTGATGTAGGGCAAGAGACCCCGATTCCAGGGATGTGTCACTTACTGGGTGTTTTGTTGTTTCACTACAGAGTTTTATCAGCAGGAGATTATCACTATAGGACAACTGGCCTCATGCCTCCTAATCCAACCCCACCACCAGCAGTGATTAGCTTCTCTCTCGCTGGTCAATGTACACTGTAAGCTGTGGTGTGGACGGGGTTATACACAGGTCAACACCAAAGCGGTTAGAGAAAACTGTGATTCTATCATAACTGCTGCACTCAGCAAACTAGGTGATGATACATCGCAGGAATCCGGGTCTCTGTCCCAACAACATGATGGTCTATTATTACATTGCTAAAACCTGCTGACAGATTTCCTTAAAAGAAAGACGGCCACAGACTGAGGTATAATACATGTGTACGTTGCTTCATGCTCTTATGCAGTCCTGCATTGTGGAAAGCACACGGCGATGTCACAGATTGGGTAGAGTTATCATCATGTAAAGTCCATATATGAGTAGAGGGGCTACACAAGCGCCACTCCATGTGTACAGAATGGGATTCTAAACCCACAAGTCACAGGCCACACTCACTTGTTGTCACTCAGGTTAATGACCTTCAGCTTCTGCATGTCTCCCATTTCCTCGGGAAGAGACTCCAATTTATTAGAATGTAGGAATAACACAGTGGCGCTTCTCCAATTTCCAATCTAATAAATTAGCAAAAAAAAAAACAAGTTAAGTGCGAGCACGACAAATGTAAGTGACTCTCCGCACAAAACAACTGTTCAAACCAAGCACAGGTGCTCGGTGCATCCTTGGCATTACCAAACAGTTCATCTTCCCATCTAAATGTTTCCTAGCTGGCTCCAGAGCACGAGAGCACGTGCTTGGTTTGAACAGTCATATTGTGCTGATAGACTCCTTTTACCAACCACAATTTCTTTTACAATTACTTTGTAATCTCTGAAGTTTCTTTACATCCTATTGGTAGCGGGGCATGGGTGATGTCTTTTATTGCAGATCATCCCCACTCAAGTTTATAAGGGATATTTTCCTTGAAATAATAGGATCAGGTATATTGAAACCCCAACATGCCGGACCCTTCCTTCCTCCTAGACATATTTTTTTATCAATATTTCTTCAACTTATTGGTTTAGTCTGTAAATCAATTAGCAATCATTAATAATATACAGACGCTCTTGCGGTAGATTGGGAAACCTGCTAGACAGAACGTGATTAATCTGTGAAGGTGAGAAAGTTCTGCGAGCTGAAAACCCTCAGAAAGTGGCGGTTACTCGCTTACAGTCCTAGTGAAATTGATTCTAAAGCAATTCACACATGGCATGATGAATAAACAGTCATTGCACCTCTGGGGGAAGCTGCGTTAAGAAGTTATGATCAGCGGCAAACGTCCGGATCTGAGAAAATTGCCCGATAGAGGAAGGTAAAGCTTCAATCTCATTGAAACTGCAGTCCAGCTCTTCAAGGGAAACCAGCCTGGAGGGAGAAGATGTCGCCATTTATAGAATGAAGTAGACAAGTTTTAGAAAGCTTATATCCAGACTTTACAGAGCGGTACAATTAGATATTTTGCAGTGTTAGAAGAGCAGAAGCCCCCGGATAAAAATCAGGAGAATCATCTGGGCACCATACATTCATTATGATTATCATTTTTTTTTTATAGAACATTGTTTATTAGAATTACGGAAACACTGAACAGTCCCCATCAACGGCCCTAGGAGGCGTAAAGGGAATCGGTCAGCAGGTGTTCCCTATGTAATATAAGAGCAGCAAAATGTAAGGGCAGAGACCCTGATTACAGTGACGTGTCACTTACTAGGATGTGTTTTCTAGATTCAAAATAATCAGTGATTTATAATCAGGAGATTATCACTACAGGACAACTGGTCTCATGCATGCTAGTCAAACCTCGCCCCCAGCACGGATTAGCAGTTCACTGTCACTATATAGTGTGCACAGAAAGCTGCCAATCAGTGGTGTGGGGTTACATAGAGCTCAGCATTCTGAGCACTGCTAGATCTGCAGCAGAGAAAACTGTGATTCTATCATAACTGCTGCCCCCAGAAAACTAAGTGATACATCCCTGGAATCAGGGTCTCTGTCCCTACATGCTGTCAGATTACCGATTCCCTTTAAGAGGTATATTTTTGTTTACCATATCTTCAGGAACAGAGCACCTGCTCCGCTCTCATTGCTGTGTATCCTGCCAGTCTTGTGACAAATAATCTCATGTGACCGCTGCAGCCAATCAGTTGTATTCACATTTTTGTCACACTTTTCTTTCTCTTAAAACAGTGTACTCTGTAGTCAATGAGCAGTCACCTATCATTATTTATGTCACAAGACCAGCAGGGGGCACTGCAATGGAAGTGGAGCACGGGCGCTGGTACGGAAGGTAAGTACTGATTGGGGATATTGATGGGGGGGTGGGGTTATCCATTAGTAGACAATCCCTTTTAGATCCACTTTCATTGGCTGATTATTAGTTTGTGTAAACATGCCAACGATCAGCCAATCAATGAGCAAACCACCCATTCTTCAGCCGATAGGATCATTTATGCTGGGAGAAAAATCACCATTATCAGCAGCACATCTACCCGGTGTAAACAAAAGACTTGCAATAAAACAGAACGGTCATGTGAACAATTGCCCGTGTCCCATACAGTTGGAATAGGTCTGTATGAACGGCCATAAATGAGCACCAATCGGCTGTATACAGGGGATCAATGCTGGTTTATGGACAGAAACGATCCCGCGCAGAAATAAACAAGGGAGAAACCAACCCTCCAATCTGCGAGCTCCGGAGATCAATTACTGAACTGCAGAATTGGTAAAGTAAGCGGCAATCTCGTCTTAAAGTCGGGAGTTACACAGTACATCGAGGCGAAACGTACCCTCCAATGGTGTCCGGTAAATACATTAGCTGGTTCTCATCTATTTTCAGAGTTGTCGTTTTCTTCAGCGCCCCTGGAACGAAAAAGGCAGACAGATCTATGTAAACCATACTCCTCGGAACTGGGTCATTTTTGTGGGTTTTACAAATTATATAAACTTCCTACATTTCTTTCTTTTTTTTATAAATGAAATCTTATTTCGATCACCATTGCTTGAAATGACGCAATGGATTTTGAGTTCTTTATAAGGTCTCGAGTTCCAATTTTATTCTAGGGGCTGTCCGATTTTTTTCTGCGGACCGAGTCAATGCCTGCCAGATTTTGATCCGATTATCAAATCGCATTAAGACATGCAAGTCAATGAGTCAGTGGAAATTACCGGACTGCACTTGGATGACATTAATGTTACAGCGCTCAGCAGCACACAAAAATAACAAGATGCCTATATGTCCCAGGGTCTGTGAACAAGTCAAGCAATTATATGGTCATTTTTTTAAAAAAAATTTGGGCTCAATTACACATGGATTGAAGAGGTCACACTTTTTTAATCTGTTTGAGTCAATATAAAAAATTTGATTAATTAAATTTAAAAAAGTTGCAAATGGCCACATTTCTGCACCGGACTCTACCCCCAGTTCATTATGGTCTTTGACCCTGTTTTTTTGTTTAGTTTTGATTAATTTGTGCCTTTTTATGAAGTCTAATTTATATGTGCTTGTATTTCTTTTTCCCATTTTCTGGCCAGAGTTTAGTGATTCTAGATGTTTTTGATTGATTCTTAAGGTGCGACAAATCTCTGGCGCAACTTCATTCCCTTAAACTCCAGCTACTTTCCGGTGTGATTTTATACACGTCAAGCAGAAAAAACAAACAAACAATTTTTGCTCAAAAATGGTTAACGGCATGAAAAAAAAAAAAAGGTCAAGTGTTTGGCCAGTGTGGCAGATTTTGCTACAGAGTTTCATCAAACAATTTCTCAAGTTTCTGATTAAAAAAAAAAAAATTGCTCAGAAAATGGATGACATCTAAGTGCTGTCCAATTAATTCACATACCCATGTGTGAGTATGATCCTTGGCTCCAAAATCAGACAGGTCTTCATGTTTTGGCTCAGACATGTGAATATGGGTCCCGACTCCTGATTCATAATTTTTTTATTTTTTTTTAAAGTAACATTCCTGTTTTGTCTTAGTACTAGTTGCCGTCTTTTGGCACCAAATTTAACAAAATGGTGCACGTGATTCATAAATTTGGCGCTAAGTTAAAAATGGGCTTTCTCCCTTGATTTTTTTGGGGACTTTTGGCGTAAGAAAAAAAAAAGAAAAGAAAAAAAATTGCACGTTAGTGCCGAGTCACAACATTTTCGCCAAGAGTTTGGCATACTCAAAAATACACTAGGTGGGACTGGAGTGGAGCTAAGCCAAATTCTGTAACTTTTTCGCAACTGATGAAGCAAGCGAAAAATATCTGAAATTGGAAGACTCCAACCACAAAGTGGAAAAAAAACAAAAAAATAAAGGTGAGCACAAATAAAACACAGACTTAGAAAATAGCAAAAATAGAATGATTTGGGTGTAGAAATTTTTTTTAAAAAAAGGGCGCACACACAAAACTAACAACCACAAATGCAATGATGAGACTGTAATGAGTATGAACTCTACCCATGAAAAACACTAATAGTTCTTGTTCTTCTTCCTATCATCATGATCCCCGCCGTTACCTATAGATTTAGGCTCCAGCACTGGCGAGTCCCAAAAAAATATCAACAAAAAGGCGAGCACATTGCCATTGATAGGTGCCCGATCACTAATAGCACCCTCCGACATGCGGGACTCCTTATTTTCCAAGCAGTACTGCTATTGAACGGTCACATTACATCTCCCTCCGAGATACCAACCAATAGATTCCGGTAACTGTTGTATGGCATTGCTGGACAGCAGCAGGTCTTGTAAAGATTCACACCCAGAAATTCCATCTTCCACCATTTCTATGTTGTTCTTTGACAGATCTAAGTACGTTAGTTGCTTCAGACTTCCGAGAAACTGGCGAGAGAAAGGAAAGTCTATGTGAGACGGCGTGTGACCAGCGTTCATTAACGGATCACATGCATGTTTATTCTGACGGAAGGATCTCCACGCTCTCAACAAAGAAATGCTGTTCAGTGGACGCGGAAACAAAAGTGGATCTTCAAGAGGTTCTAGTTTTCTGAAATGTTCACCTCCTGCATGCTGGTTGGGAGGAATGTCGAGGACAATATCCCGACTGTTTACTGGTTGTAAGGGATCTCTAAAAACAGAAACTTCCAGTGAGATTTACCACGACCGGCGTTTTATACACCAGACTGATCTGTATTGGAATAAAAGGAGCTAAACATAGAGAGGTTCATGCCTCCTATTAAACTCATCTTGGCCTTCCTTAAAAAGAATCTGTCACAACGTTTTTGCTACCCCATCTGAGAGCGGCTTAATTTAAGGGAAGAAACCCTGATTGCAGTGACGTGACACTTACTTTACTGGCTGCTGCATTTGTGATTAAAATGGTTTTATCTGCTGTAAATGTAGCAGATCTCTGAAAGCTGAGCTCTGAATAACCCCGCCCACATCACCGATTGGCAGCTCTCTGCCTCTATACACTGAAAGCAGCCAATCAGTGGTGGGGGCGTTGTTGGACTACCAAGTAGTCCTGTACTGATAATCTTCTGCTGATAAAACAGTGATTTTATAAAAACTACAGCAAAGAGCCCAGTAAGCGACATTGCTGGAATCGGGGTCTCTGCCTTTACATCATGCTGCTCTCAGATTAATAACAAAAATACAGTGACAGATTGCCTATAAAACCACTTTTCTTGGACGTTTCAAAAGTGGTGAGAAGTGAAAATACTCACAAAAAGTTACAAAGGTAATGAGAAAAATCTGCTGCAAATACAAAAGGTGTTCACATAGCCTGGAGCGTGTACTTACCCCAGGAATATAGGTGAGTCTATTGCCATCCATCCAGAATTCCTTCAACCCACTTAATTGTTCAAGTACTTCAGGCTTTAAGAAAACACAAAATTGTGAAATACGAGTTAAATGAACATCGTGTACTTCCCCCAGTTAGGGTAGGTTCACATCTGCACAACATTATAGAAAAAAACAAAACGGAATAAATAGTACAGAACCAGAGGCGGACATATCATTGGTGCAGCCGCCCAGGAGCCCAAGAGGTAAGGGGCCACATCTACCACCAAATAGGTAAGGAACTTGTCATCACAGAACTACTGGCCCATTTACTGTTCTTGCACAGGGGCCCCTTACTGCTTGTGTCCGTCACTGTACAGAACAGCGTGCTACATTTCCCATGATAGAAACCCAACAAATTTCATTATAGTCTATGGGATCTGTTAGGCTACCTCTGCTCCTGGAAACAAAATACTAGAGCAAATGTGAGCGAAGCCTTACCGATAAAACTCCCAGATCCAAACACATAAAACAGATGTACACTAAAGCTCACACTATCATTGTAAAAGTAATGACTGACTGCGGGAGACAGATACTTCCCGCATGCCAGGATGTTAAAACATGAAATATGGAAAGTACGCCATATATTCCACCGCTGAAAAGCAGTCAATGAAACGCTAAGACTGATCGGTCAGTATGAACCTAATAAATACTTAATGGGCCATAAAGAAGTAACAGAGTAGATTAAGGCTTCTAGCTGAAACGCGTCGGTTATGTATTGTGGACCTTCATGGTGACCGATGCATTTTTTCACCATATATAAATAATGAAGGCTTTTTCACTTTTTTAACTGAATTTGTCTTCGCTGGAGAACCACCCTCTTTCTTTTGTGTGCTGCTACTCAGGCACCATGCAAGGATCTCTACCTAACCAGAGTGCATCTGAACGTGGTGATCTGGTTTTTACTGCAACGCAACCACGTCTTCCATGAATGATGGGAGTACGAGTGCTCGTATATCAGTATTATGCACCTGTGTTACATCCGCCGTATACCACTGTCACCGGTCTGCATCCTGCAGGGTGTTGGCATTGTGACCAAATATTGGTGTCTTTTTTTTGTGCTATGTTTGGATTTGATGCCTGCTTTTCTTTTATGCAGCAGTAATGGGCCGATAATGGGGTTGTCTGGCCTTAGTGTACAAGATGGCTGTCGCTTCATGTGACCGCAGAATTGTAAATCCTCATAGCGTGCACGGTGTCAGGATTCTCCGGTGCCGGTGCTGAGAGCGGCGGGCTTGTGACCGCAATAATGCGATCTGCATTCATGCAGTCACATGCCGACTAGACGTGCGCAACCTAGCCCAATGCAAGAGTATTGAGTGAAGCAGGACAAGTCTAGTTGGAATGTGGCCTGAAGTATGCAAATCACATACTTATAGTCGCATCACTGCCTGCTCCCGACACAGAAGAATCCTGGCACATACAGTCATGGCCAAAAGTTTTGAGAATGACACA
>VIAB01007277.1:0-20396 GCA_009801035.1 Oophaga pumilio | reverse complement strand
AGCATATCAGGGGTTCGATACACCCTATGGATCACACCTTCACTAATATCTTAGGTACATATTCCCAACTATCATCGTTTATTACCCCCAAATCCAACTCCCACTTCCTTTTAGCTTTGACACAGGATGCATTTTAGTTAGCACTGGGCAGCCCGCCTGATCTAAGAGTATGGGCGTCATATAGAGGCTGTGAGCTAGATGCTCTGCATCTCCTGTGTGTGAACAGTGCCGCATACAGATTGCATCTTTTGTGCACTGGTGTACTAATCGGCCACCCCCTGATTGTAGGCTGGTTGTCTCATCGGTATTACTGCACCTGTGTTGTAGCCGTCATCTTTAATTGGGTCCACTGCACCCTGATAGTGCATTCGCTTTGAGGCCTGGGCAGGTAAGCATCTTGGCCTTTTTTCCTGGTGTTTTTTATAGATTTTTGGAGGATTTTTCAAGTCCTCTTTTTGAGGTTTTGCTGTTGGACTACATGAAAGCAGGTTTACTAGCTCTCTAGTGATAATCTCCTGCTGATAAAACAGTGTTTTTATCAAAATTACAGCAAGCAGCCCAGTAAGTGACACAGCGCTGGAATCAGGGTCTCTGCCTCTACATTATACTGCTCTTAGATTAGGTGGTACAAACTGGTGACAGATTTCATTTTAAAGGGTCAGCCACTGTATTTGAGGTTTTACACAGGTCTGCCAAGAAATTTATGATGGATTCAAGACGGACAAAATGCCCCAATAAGAGGCGCGTCTGCAGGCTGCCTCTACCCATGTGGCATTGCCAAATCTACGCCAGCTTATGAGCAGCAGTACAATTCTGGTATAATTTGTCACTTTCCAACACAGTCAATCTGGTGGGCTGTTGCTTCCTCCTTTATTTAGCCCCACTTATTTTTTTTTTTATAGAAAATGGCAGGTCAGAGTATGAGGAACAAAAGTTGCTACACTTTTGCACAACTTGGCTACTTTTATATGTAAAAGTGTTTATGTAAATCCAGCTCTGCTACATCTGTAATGACAAGAAGCGGCCTCCCTGCCGTGTGTCCCTGTGTGACTGGCTCAGTGTATGGAGGTCCATGCTCTGTATATATATGACAGTACTGGTTCTGCTCATGTAAATGTGGCCTTCTACATGGAAATGTGCGCGGCGCACATGATGTGATATCTGAACATCGTACCGTGTGGTACTTTGTTAATAAAATCAGTCCTGAGCCCAGTTACAGAACGCGGGGCCGTCCTCCATGCACATGGAATGTGCTGTGCCGCATGTTCACATTGTTTCCATAAATCACGTTATTCCCCAAAGCATAAGCCGAGCTGTCATCACCTAACCCTGACACTGATGATCTCATATTATGTTATCTCTATCAACACGGCCAAAATTTCTGTGGAAGAACACGGCGTCAGATTCGTAAGAAAACACAAACCCTCATACCGTGTACGTAATGTACGGCACTAATAGTGAACGGCAAACACCAACACGTAGAAGGCAGCTGAAAAACACACATCAGGATGTTTCTGAAGTGTGGGAATAAGCTAGAGACACAGGAGAACACACGCAAAGAACATATTGTGCAGGCACCACAACATCATCCTTGTGTTTTTCACCTTACAATTCGCTAAAAGTGAAGGTGGCACAACCTTTACCAGCTCCACTACACTTTGGTCTGGTCATTGGTGAATCAGCCAGAGACAGTAGGATAAAAAAATGGGTCCATGGTAAAAGTGAGAAAAAAAAAGATTTGCATTTAGTTTGGTCCTCCAGGACAGCCGGACCAGTGCAGTCTTCACTTCTGACTCCCCGGCCTGAGTTTGACTAACTAAGTCTCAAGACATCATGGGGCCTAGTAAGTGTCAAAAGCACAGAAGACACTGATGCAAAAAAGTGAAGACTGCCCTGGTCGCACTGCCATGGAGGTCTGGACTTCTTGACACTGGACTAGGTCAACACAAATCATTTTGTCCAAGTCTAGTCACTGGGCAACCAAAATGTTTGACATTTGTAGATAGCAGTTTCTGTAGTTTTAGCCCACACAATACTTCCATATGTTGCCAATAGTGATGAGCGAGTATACTCATTGCTCGGGAGGTCTCCGTGTATTTGGAAGCGCTTGGAGATTTAGTTTCTGTTGCCGCAGCTGCATGATTTGCGGCTTTTTGACAGCCTGAATACATGTGGGAATTCCCTAACAAATAGGCAATTATTATTATTATTAGTATTCATTTTTATAGCGCCATTTATTCCATGGCGCTTTACATGTGAGAGAGGGCGAATATAGACAAGTACAGTAAATATGAGCAATACAGGACACACAAGTACAGAAGGAGAGAGGACCCTGCCCGCGAAGGCTCACAAGTCTACAGGGGATTGGTGAGGATACACTAGGAGAGGGTAGAACTGTATTCAGGCTGTCAAGTAGCCACAAATCATGCAGCTGTGGCAACAGAAACGAAATCTCCGAGCACTTCCAAATACTTGGACATCACCCGAGCGTGCTTGGGAAAACCCGATCAACGAATATACTCGCTCATCACTAGTTGACAATATAATACTGTCACATACAGTCCACACAAAAAAAAACACACAACATGCAGAGGTAAAATAATATGCAGTATCCAAATAATACTCCATTAATAAGGTTTTCCCCAATTTTGGCCCTACAAATTCCTTGGATCCTACCAGTCGTGTAACTTGAATCATATGGGACCCAATGCAAAAAGCTCCAACGGGTCCTCAATCATTACAAGTCTTTCATAGTATTGGTCTTTTCATATAGGCCAAAGGGACTTTTTGGGGCACCTTAGGCACCAGTGCCCAGTTGCAATTACAATCACTGCACCTATTGTAACCCCCGGATCCCAACCTTCTTCATGTCCCAACTCTACCCATCTCCACTGTCCCCAAACGCGGAAGCCAAATCGCTGGCCCATGTATGATGTGTGCATGTACAGCATGTGACTGGCCGCAGGGTGGGTGACTGATGGATGGGACATCATCCTACACCAAAACAGCAGCACTGGCCTGTTGGAGTATTCAATGTATAATTATTTTTAACTCTACTCGTTAATGCCTTATGGTAGGGCCAATCCTGCAAAACTATGGAAAATTCCTTTTAAGCCTTCACATAAAAGGATCAGTGAATTTCCCCAAAACACAATGGTAACCACCTATTTATACCAGGTTAGACTTCTCCTAGGGTTCCTGATTAATCAGCACCTTGGGTTTTTCGAGCCTCTAAAACCTGCCCTGGTCACAGGACATAGATCACGTCATGTGTCACTTGTCTACAGCCAGGCCTGTGTCACACAAGTCTCCACCCGTGGGCAGACCACAGCATTCATGTTCAACACCTATAACACGGTGTGACACGCTTATTGCCAAAGTCAAATCCGCTCATAAATACTGTATGACTTTATATCTTACTATTCTTTGTGACATTTACGAGTCTTCCGGTCTTCAATTTAAAAAGGGATTGTCCACAGAACAGGTGATAAGTTACTGATTAATGGGGATCTCATTGTCAGAACAGGGAAGTTTTATAACTGGTGGGAAACTTATATTACCATTACCAAAATGGTGCAGCAGGTCGGGTGGCCGACTGACGCTTCATTCATCCACTATAGGGCTGTGGAATAAAACAAGGGCAGAAAAAGGTAGCTCCATGGGAATGAACGGCGTAGTGGCTGAGCATGGGCACCGTCGCTCCATTCTAACCTGATTAAAGGGTCCGTTCCTAGAAGTTGGACCCCCACCAATCACTTAAGTCCTAGGTAAAACTACAAGTCAGGTTTCAGAATGAGTCAATTAACTCTTTGTCAGCCTCACACACTCACGATAAGGGTCAAAATTATGTAACAGAAAAAGAAATCTAAAAGCAAGGACTAAAGGACGAATGAATATTTAAAGAAAAGTTCCTTCCCGATCATGGCCCAGTATAAACAGTCAAGAAATCAGCCAAAAATCTAGAAAAATGTATGTTAGTCAGCTGGACGCATCTTTTATAATGGGAGGTAAAAAATGTACCAGAACCTCAATTTTCAGGCACTGTTTCTCAGTGTTTCCTCACTCTGACATGCCAGGCCTGGCTTATCACTCTCAGCAAGGAGAAACCTTGACTCTTAAGCCCGGGTCTCACATAGCGATACACCAGCGATCCCGACAACGATCAAGATCGCTGGTGTATCGCTACATGATCGCTGCTGAGTTGCCAAACAGGCAGTGATCAGGACAGCGATCAGCACAGCGACACTGCGGGTAACATCGCTTAGTTACCCGCAGTGTACGTTGGATACCAGAGCCCTGATGAAGGGAGCTGGTAACCAAGGTACACTTCGGGTTTCCAGGCGCTGCGCGGTGCCTGGAAACCTGCTGTGTACCTTGGTTACCAGCGGATCGCTGGTCTCCCGCCTGTCACACGCAGCGATGTGTGCTGGCCAGCGGGAGACCAAGCGATCAAAAAAATGTCCAGGACATTCAGCGACGATCAGCGATACCCAGCAGGGGGGCTGATCGTCGCTGAATGTCACACACAGCGATATCACTGGGGAGATCGCTGCTGCGTCACAAAACTAGTGACTCAGCAGCGATCTCGCTAGCGAGATCGCTCTGTGAGACGGGGGCATTAGATCCCTTTCTTAAGCCTCTCACCCAGCCAAATCAGATCTCCTACTTTGCACTGACAAGGGGAAACACCCCGAAACACCGTGTCTGCAAACTGATATTCTGGTTTGGCTTTTATCTTAGTCATATGGGGAAGCTCGCAAGAGAGTCGATACTGACTTTTAGGATAGCTACTTCCACCGCACTAGAGGTCTAGCCCTCTTCCTCACTGAAGAGGAAATTTGCAAATGTAATTTCCCAGAGGAGCATGCACAGCATCTAAGTCTCCTCACACTGACATGCCAGGCCTGGCGTGTCTCTCTCCACAAGGAGAAACCTTACCCCTTAGATCCCTATACAATGAATGTATATTAAAATGGGAGAAGAAATGCACCAAGTCGGACTCCGGGAATCTAGTGTTAGGGTGCACACAACAATACAGAAACTTTTCAGACATTAGAGAGACAGATTGTCACCATGAAAGAGCAATATGCATTCAGACATTCTGCCGTACCGAGAATTGAAAAAAACGACTGCCTCCATTGATGAGGGTGGAAGAATGTGAAGAATGAATCTTTCTATAAATGTCAGATTTATGTATGCTTGACACAATTTACATTTGTTCTATGACACATCACCCATTAACGTGATGGTCACAGGACAGAATAAGTGAGTCAGAGGGACTTGTACCGGAAGGACACAGACTTAAATCTGCAAAAATGTAATAATGACTGACAAGCATCATGTGCAAGCAGAAAACGAAGCCATGACCTAATGCCAAGCTCAACTTCTGTATACGCAGCACTTAGGGAAATGACAACACCGGGAAATTAAGAGAGCAGGGGACGGTAAAGCGCCACATCTTATTGATTCTCCTCATTTCAGAAGGCTTGTATCATGGCTACAAGTTGACTTTTAACACTTTCTGAGGACTGGTTGCAAAATCTGACATCAACTCATATCATTTTTAGTAAAATAGCGCTGGTCCTATTAAATTTATCAGTAAGACGTCTGCCATTTGTAGAGGTCATTGATTTAGTCCTCAATGGTTTTCAATGGTGAATAATAGCAAGTTTGCAATAAATGTTGCTTCACCTCGTAGCCAATCTTCAAAACCTTAACTAAAAGCCTTCAGGAAATATCCACCAGAGAACTAAGGCAATGTAGTTGCGGAGTAGTTAACCCTTTTGCCTTGCAGAGTGGTCCTCCAAACACGACAATTTAGAGTAACTCCCAAAATATCGTAATATGTCAATTGACTTTCTTTAAAATTGGCACTTATGTGACTGCAAGGCTAAGAGTTTTGCTGAAAAAGATGATGCATGCATGTATGTATGTATAGAGAGCTAGAGATACCGGGCTCGCCCTGTATATAGAGGAGATGAGGCGAGGTGGACTACGTAGGACTTCGGTCCTATACAAGATCATTGGAAGGAGTCGGTCATTCTCTATTAATATGCATTAGGGTCCAAAATGAGATGTTACGTTATTTACTAAATGACCTTCTTTATCTATATGGAAACATGAATATGAGCACAAATAGGACAATGTGGATAGATCATAAGCCCATGCTTGGGCCACCATAGTTCCATAAGAGGCTAGATTTCACATGGGCATGGCAATCAGCCTCACCGGTCCTTCCCGACAACCATCTCCATTGCAATCAATCATCTACTGAAGTGCAGGAAACTCAATCAAGTGAATACAAAAGGTGTCAGGTACAAAGTAGAAGCATAAATGCCCAAATTGCAGGACATCTGTAAATGAAAACTTATGAATACTTATTTTTATGCCATGACATGAAAGTGTACTGAAAAAATGGATTTTGACAATACAGAAAAAAAAAGCATTAGGTGCCTCTCCGCCGCACAGTGAAACAAACAGCAAGCGGATGACACGTTGAGAAGGTACAGCAGACATAAAAGTGTAAGCGAGAACGGAGAAAATGTAATGCTCAGAAATCTAGGTCACAAATAAAGCTGGAGAAAAGAACAAAGTAGGAAATATCTCAGCCCGATTCAGCATTGTAGATTTACTGCACCAATATAGAAACTGAAGAGTTTCTGCTGAAATCTGCGAGAATCATCAGCAAAACATTCATCCAGAAGGTTCCAAAAATAAGCCGTCATACACATAACAGTAAAGTGGGCCGAACCCACCGATGTAATGGGAGCGGCTCACAGATAAATGTGTATGGTGGTCTTCTGACTCTTCCCCGACAGGTGAGGTCAGAGGCGATGAGGCTTCGGCACATCACATTTCCAACAGCTGAACCTTGTGAATCTGGCAGCAGCTCTCTCATAGACAACATTGGTGCACGCTCAGCCAAGCCGAGCGTTCCTATGTATGGAGGACTCCAGAGGTAAAGTTGTAACAGCCATCTAATGTGTATGGGGAGGGTGGGGGGTTAACTACTCGCAACAGATAGATTTTGTTATAGAAATATTTGCAGCCCATCCCAAACTCAATTAATGGTAATAAGTGCAAATGATTTACCAGAAATGTAAAATCTCATTCTGGTTGTCCCTGACAGTTTTTGTTTATTTGTCCTCCACTGATGACCTCATATCATGGTCTTCAGTGGTCTTGTGGTGTACATGCAAGAATTACCATTGAGGACAGTGATTGGCAGCAGCAGTCACACAGACGCGCAGTCACCTAGACCATCGAGGACCACTTAAGTGTCGGTGATAAACTCACCAGCTATGAGAAAAGGAAACTGACAGTTCATTGATGCTGCCCAAACCATGGACAGCAAGAATCAGAGACCGGCAGGTATTGCAGCCAAGTATGTTTCACTCAAACGCTATGACATTTAAAACATGCTTTGACATGATGGTTGGAAATGACGGGACCAGGATGACTAGTCCAAGAAGCAGGTCTCTAGTGGCTTCTCCCTACTCCTTCTCTGTGTGTTTAGGGATACCTGTCAGTCTAGGAGAGCAAGGCAGGGAGAAACCGCAGGAGACTTT
This sequence comes from Oophaga pumilio, assembly GCA_009801035.1. Classification (NCBI taxonomy): domain Eukaryota; kingdom Metazoa; phylum Chordata; class Amphibia; order Anura; family Dendrobatidae; genus Oophaga; species Oophaga pumilio. Next base: position 12,828 of record VIAB01007277.1, on the reverse strand, counting down.
CCTTGGACCAGTCATCCAAGACACATCATCCCCAGCTGCATTCTCAAAGTATGTTGTAAGGGGGTCTGGGGTATTAACCCTCTAAAGTTGCATTCCCTTTAAGTGTGTTTACTTGTGTTAATATATGCTTTGTAAATTGCTATGTAGATAAAATGCGGGGGTCTAGTGACAGGTAGTCAATGCATCCTCGGGGTCATTAGAGGAGGGCACTTGGAGAATAGTGTACATAGTCTGGGTAACTTATCTGAGAGGGACCACTAGATGGGGGCAGTTAGCACATCCTTACTGTTAGGGACTGGTTGCTAGGGAAAGATTGCCTCCAAGCGGGAATCTGTCAGGAAGCCCTCCTCGCAGCGGAGGACAGTCGGGGGTGGACCTTGCTACTGTGAGGACATCCACGTTCCTGGGCCCTAAGCATAGGGTAGGAAGAATAGGGGACCAGCAACCCCTGAAGAAGCTGGTGTAGAATAGACCGCGGTGGTGTGGACCCAGAGAGAGTGGGTTTACGCAGAGAAGACCAGTGGAAGAGCCACTGTGAGAACGCTCAGCAGAAGAGGTCGTGCTGAAGCGTGGAAGCGAGTGGGCCATCAGAAGCATCCGGGCAGAATAACCAGTAAGGGGTGGAGGACCTAGTAAATGTGTCTTTCTTATGCTGGATTGAAGTGTATCCAGAGGAAGCAGTTGAAGTGCCGTTTTCACGGGGCTCCTCGTCCCGTCAATACTTATTGTTCCATTCTGGTGTGGCAGTGGAGAAGATGCAGACTTGTGAAGAATGTATTGCTGGTATCGCGTAAGAGATGCTTTTGGTGTCTTGGATGTGCTGTGCCCGGAGGAAAATAAAGCAGAACTGTTTGACGTGATTTTGGACTCCGACTTTAATTGCTCTGTACGCTCCCTCACAGGAGGAGAATACCTACACGCCATAGACATGACAGAGGTAAAACATCACATAGCTTCCAGTGCATTGGCCTCGTGGCTGTCCCTTTACAATGTCATCCCTGATAGGCTGCAGCGTTTTCAGCGTTTTAGAGTGAAATATATATGGCTGCAATAATGGAGTCAGTTTCTGATTTATGCTGCCTGTTTTTCAGGGAACAGATTCTACCTAACAGAGTGACAGGATACCATGTGCCTCCTTCCCTACCCTTTCCCCCACTGTTGGCTGAGCCTAGGGAGTCTTCTCACGACTACTGTTAAATTCTTCAGTTTTTCAGATTTTTCTCTTTATAGGTATATTCTTGAGTAAAATCTAAATTGCTCTTTTATTCTATAAACTACTGGCGACATGTCTCCGAATTTCCAAGCAATAAACTTATTTGAAATATGTATTTATTTTCAGAAAATGCGAAATGGTCAAAATAACAAAAAAAATAAAGTGCTTGCAGACCTCAAATAATGCTAAGAAAACAAGTTCATAATCATTTAGAAACAATACTAATGTTTTAACTCAGGAACAGTTCAGAAATCAATATTTTGTGGAATAACCATTATACATACATATATACACATACTATATATATATATGTACCGTATGTATCCTGCAGCCAAATTTCCTCTAAGTAAACACAATATCATGACATTAAAAACATTTAAACAAACTTCATTTGCGGAAACTTAGGTTGTGCATGTGCGTTTGCTGCCATTTGTATACTATAATGAGGATCAAGTGAGCAATATCATCAGTTTCTGACAGTCGGAGTGGTAGATAAACGTAGGAACATCTGCTGGAGAACAGATGTAACAAGGTGCCAACTAAATGAAGACTTTGGAAGTGTAAGGAACTCCCTGGTTGGAGTTTGTGCTCATGAGATGGGAGTCGGAGTTAAGTGAATGGTTGGCGCGGGATTCTGCCAGGAACGCTAGAGCAGCGACGTGAGCTAATGCCCATAAAACACAGCTGGAAGAGACCCAGGAGAGAGGGCTGCTTGTCATTAGCGTCATGGAAAATATGAATCCTTTACAGAAAAGTGGTACCTTGGGAAGCTCTTCAATCTGGTTGGCATCCAAATAAAGTTCCTCCAAGGTTTTCTCGAATGTGAAAATCTCTTTCGGCACCTGTTCCAGGCTGCAGTGAGAATAGTCAAGTGAGGTCACAGTTTCTTCTTCTCCCCGCAAACACCGGCACGGCACCAACCGCACAAACAGGTTCCTCTTTGCAGTCATTTTCAGGCACTGAGAAAACAAAAAAAGCCAGATGTAATTAAATATCAAATATAAATCTACATTCCCGGCAGGTCTCTTGCACGGCAAGTTGTGAAGCATTCAGACGTCCCAGCACTTCGCTCTCCGGCCTACAGATTTGTAATGCACATTGTAAAAAAAACAAAAAAAAGAAAAACACACAAAACGCTCAGCCATGAAAATCCAGCTAGACGAGTTTGGATGTGGAAGACTATGGAGGATCTCATCCTAGAGTAACAATAAGGACCTGTCGGATCACCTTAACCTCTTGAAGGCCAGCCGAATAACGAGTATTCATGGCATTTATGTACAAAAACTGGCTTACCAGAAAGAAATTATTATTCACCATTTCTAAGGTCTAACCGATCAGACAGGAGAAAAGCAGCCGGAAGAGGTCAGGATTGACAATTCTATTATAATGATGAGAACTCAGGTCAAGTCAGGTACAATAATCAGTAATTACCGCTGATTCTGTGAAGCGAATGTCTCAAGGGGAAACTTTGTGTCGAACACAGCGAACAAGTCAATAATATACCGAGCCTCCAGCAAACGAGGGATCTGTATACACAACACACACCGACAGTCTGGAAAGTCACACAAGTCTTCTTGAGTCATCAGTCAAGGGAAATTTTGCTACTTAAAATTAAGGAATTGAGTTTTTTCTCTGTTTCGGATATATAGTGACACAAGCATTGTGCTTAGGTCACTGCCTGACATAACAGGTTTGCAATTCCAGCATCCCGGAGAGCAGGATATGTAGCCAGTCCTATCAGTCGTATCAAATTTTTGGTTCATATTTATTTCTGCTTCTAAAAATGGTGAAATAAAATAAATGAATGACTATCAAGTGATAACAGAGGAATTTGAAACATGACACCATCACAAAGATACTGTAACTACAAGTCCTAAAGCGACAAAGTGATACACATGTATCCGGCTCAATGTGTCCCCAGATGTGATGGGCAAAAAAGAAAAACAGAAAAAAAAAACAACATGAAGTTACTCTGCTGGGAAATGTTTATGCCACCAATTGCAGCCGGTCAGATAGGCAGCCCATTTAGGGCTCGTGCAGACGAGTGTATTTTCTATCCAAATGTGATCTGACAAAATCAGATCACACTCAGACCAATGTTGGTCTGTGGGGCCATGCATATGTCCAATTTTTTCCTCAGACAGAGACAGTCTGAGGACAAAGTTCCTGAATGCCCCAGTATGTGTCACATCCTCTTGGGAGATCTGGGGTTAGGCGATCATTATGTACTGTGAATCGCAGGTCTTCCACTTAACCTGTATGTTTTGTTTCTCATATTAAATGGACTTTGTTTCCTTTGGTGCTGAAGAGGTTAATGACTTTGTATGCTGGTTAGAAACATGCAGCTCAATCTCACAGCTGCTCCTGACCTGCTCATTTCCTCCCTCTATGAAACCTGGCCAGACCTGCTCATCCCTCCCTGTGAAAGTTTACTTCCTGGCTTGCTGGAGTTGGTGTGCTAAAGTTGGGAGTTCGTAGTTGCTGCTGGAGATTGTTCTTGGCTGTTTTTGGATGTTTGCTTTCTCCATTATTCTATTCTCATTTGGTCAGTACCTTCCTATCCTTCTCTTTATTCCTCTCTACCCTTAATGAGTGTTTTTGTATGCAAGTTGCTTTTTATTATGACTGTTTGTCTTACGCATTACTTGTCTCAGGCCTCCTTGTGGAGGTGGAGGGGACGGCGTAGAACATTAAGAGGAGCATAGTAAGGTTAGAGACTCAGGCTTCTCAACCATCAAGAGTAGAGTCCCAGTTCCAGGGACAGTTTGAGGCCTCCTTTCCTTACCAAAGACTGTCATAGCGTGACAGCATGATCCAATATTTGGATAACACTCAACCATGCAAGTCAATGAGTGCGTGCTAACCACTGGACTTCACTTGGATGACATCTGAGTGCAGTCTAATTTTCACACTGACAGAATGGAGAAGATGGAGAAATTATTTTCCCCATCTTCTTCTCATCCGAGAGACTGAGCAGCATTTTTGGTCCGATTCTCTCAGATGAGAGCATATATGGTGGTCTTCACCTTAGCTTTGTTCTTTTTCCAATGATGTGAATCCTGCAGAGGAGGATTTGTAATTTGCTTCATACAGCCCACAATGAAGGCGGCGACCTATGCAGGGTCACTAAATCTTCATTAGCACAGTTGCATCCACAGGGGCCATTTATATGGTATAAATAGCATAGCTCCAGGCTGTCCCTACATTTGGCACATAACCCAGCTTGCATGCACTTTTCTCTTTGCTGGCTATATATTTCTGTACTGTTCCAGAAAGTGTCTGTCTGGCATCTAATCGTATATCAGCCCCGATTGTGCATGTTATATCACAAATGATTGTGTTTTTTTTCTAGGAGTATCCCACTGTACAATAAAAGATGGATCCCCGGCACCAGTCCTGCTTCTTACACAGCTGATGTTTTTCCACAATGGTAAGCAGGCAATTCTCTTGGAGCTAATACTTTGCTATTGGCGATTGGAAACATCAATGGAAAATACCTTTTTTTAATTAAAAAAAAAAGCTTAATCAGCAACTAAACTTATTTTTTTTTATAATTTTGTCCAACATGGAAAGTCAGGAAATTGTATAAATCATTTTATTGGTAGATTTCTCACCATTGTTAAAAAAAAAAGGAGTCTGAGTGGCATAAAGGCTTGCGTTTAGCTGCGCTGATATCAGAACGTTGTACTCATTTGGAGTACTACTAAAAATGGCAATGAAAGGATCAGCTCAGCACTTGTGACTGAATAAGCTGCTGCAGAAGACTATTCTGTTAATGGGATAGTCACATGGCTGATGAGGATCGCATCGCAATGCTCGGACTGGCTGGCGGCTCTCCAGACCCGAGAGTGGCAGCTTCGTGTACTTCTATGCAGCCGTCACTTTGTGGCTTAGAGAGCCGCCAGCCATTGTGAGCCTTACGTTCCGATCTACATCCGTTTTATACGGCCATCTGTCTCTTCCTTAAGCACAACATCCAGAGGAGGACACAGGACAGGTGCTTAGCCATCACTGCCATCATCTGTACTCCACAGGAGGACGTTCTGCTGAATGCAGACAAACTGGGGAAAAATCGGGGATTTGGAATCACTCACATGCAATTTTTTTTTTCACGCTAATGAAGGCCAAATACCCTAATAAAAGAAACTTGCAAAGTTTCATAACTTCCCTTGTTGGACAAAAATAGTATTTCCTCTTGAAACAAGCCTTCGTTAAAGCGAGCCGCTCACAGACCTCATACCCCGCTGTCGATCCTATCAATGCCGCGCTCGGAGGACAGAATCTGCAGCGCTAATAAAGATCATGATGCTCTATGAGGCCGCCGGTTAAAGCGTACAAGGATTTATTGTACGGCAGCAGATCATGTAAAATGACTCCCAAAGTGTCCTGCGCTAGATCAGAAACATTATCACAATAAATTAGTAGTCATGGAGATGGTAATGTAAAAACAGAGCGGTATGGCTAGGACAGAAACCGGAGCCCGGTAGACATTATACCTCCCTTCCCCCCAAAGTCACGGCTGGAAATGGCGAGCTCTGATGTCAGCAGAGGAAAGTATGCATTGTGCTATGAATGTGCTGCAATGTCTGCTGGTGTCACTGTACGGGAATACGGAATAGGATTATTATTATTTATGGTAGACGTCATCAAAACTCATAGAAAGCGCCATAGTTGTTTTTTTTCGTACGGTCTTCTAATATTAAATTCTCAGTGGTCTACGATCCTCGTCTTTTGCACAGGGAAGAGAGTCTAAGTGACTTTTAATTGCAGCATTCAAAGGAGCCAATCGCAGTGACGATGCTGCTGCTCCACCTCTTGTCAGTCTCCACAGAAGATCAGGGGTCTCAGATGCACGGCCCGCAAAGAAATGTCTTAAGGGCCCGTCTCACATAGCGATATCGCTACCGAGATCGCTGCTGAGTCACTAGTTTTGTGACGCAGCAGCGAGCTCACCAGCGATATCGCTGTGTGTGACATTCAGCGACGATCAGCCCCCCTGCCGGGTATCGCTGATCGTCGCTGAAATGTCAGGACCTTTTTTTTGATCGCTGGTTTCCCGCTGACAGGCACGCATCGCTGCGTGTGACAGGCGGGAGACCAGCGATCCGCTGGTAACCAAGGTACACAGCGGGTTTCCAGGCGCGGGGCTGTGCCTAGAAACCCGCTGTGTACCTTGGATACCAGCGCCCTGATGCAGGGAGCTGGTATCCAAGGTACACAGCGGGTTTCCAGGTACTGCGCAGCGCTTGGAAACCCGCTGTGTACCTTGGATACCAGCTCCCTGCATCAGGGCGCTGGTATCCAAGGTACACTGCGGGTAACTAAGCGATGTTACCCGCAGTGTCGCTGTCCTGATCGCTGCCTGAGCAGCCTGTTTGACAGCTCAGCAGCGATCATGTAGCGATACACCAGCGATCCTGACAAGTGCATATCGTTGTCGGGATCGCTGGTGTATCGTTATGTGAGACCCAGCCTTTACAGTCCGCAGGCAGGGATAGATTATGAGTGTATTCTTTGCTAGTGAATGTGGCCTGAGGCTCCGGGGGGCCCCATTGCCAAATTGCCCTTATTGTATTCTTTGTCGCCACCACTGGTAGAGCGCATCGCCTGGCAGGACGAATTCTTGCAGATGCCGGCAATTGCCATTCTCAGCCTTCTGCCTGCCACGCTCTCTGTGACTGCTCCGGCTGCGGCATGTAGCAGGTACCGGGCCAGAAGAGGAAGAAGGCACCACCGCAGGGGATTGTCTGGAGAAGTGGGAAACAGCATGATGGGGGGAGAGTGCCTCGAAATTGCAATTACTTGGGGGAGGGGGAAAGCAGATAGGACACAGGATAGGAACTTGTAATGGATTGGGGCACAGTGGCTAATTAATTTACATTTTATTGGCTGGCGAAAAGTGGCTAATTATAGTTGGTGGAGGGCACAGTGCCTGCTTATCAATTTATATTTGAAGTGGTGGGTTGCACTGAGGCCAACTATACATTAAAGAAGCCCTCCTCCAATCAAAGTTTGTATCCTCTTAATATATTGCAGACATCATATTATATAGCACTGTGTACTTACAATTGCTTATTTTGCCTTTCTACCTAGCTAATTCCCATTCTCTTTCTCATTAAATCTGACATCACATGTTTAAAAACTGACTTGCTGAACCCTTCTAAGCTCTATGCAGAAACAGGAGGTCAATTTTCCCTACATGAGTGATCATTACAACTACCAATTCTACATCACTGCAGGATGACTCATGCTGGGAAAATTGACCTCCTGTTTCTACATAGAGCTTAGAAGGATTCACCTAGTAAATCTGTAATCACGTGATGTCATACACCTAATAGAAAACAGAAGAATTAACTGGGTAGAAAGGCAAAATTAGCAATTGTAAGAGTGCTATATAATATGATAGTAATACATTAAGAGGATAAAAACTTTGATGGGAGGAGGAGGGCTTCTTTTATGGTGTGGAACATATCTGTATTTGGCAGCCCAGTGTCGGAGGGACTTGGTCTCTGTCACAACCAAAGACCCAGCCTAAATCTAACAATGAGGCACATGCTCTATTGGTATTTTTCTAAGTGGACCACCTTTTAGTTTAGGAGCCCTGTTGTGGATCTACAAAACAGCTCTCCTCCAGGAGGAAAAAAGCTGGCGTCCTAGTGCACCTTAGTGTATAAATCAGTGTCCAATAACAATGGTTACCAGCAGTAGTTGGCACTGGAGACCATTATCTTCCTGGCGGAGAGCCAGTTGGTATTTATATTTTTCCCTGAGGCATTACCTGTCATTCTAACCTTTCTATGGCAGGTAAACGGTTACCTCACCACCTAAACGACTATAGACTGGAATTTTATGTTGGGTATTTTGGCCGTTTTTGGTGAACGGGATCATGTGGCTCATATCACCAATAAGAGCCGGATCATTACCAATAAGGCTTCACATTACATGGCACTCTGTGTGCACATAAATATAATGTATGGGGTAAAACCACAGTCTTGCTGTGGTTGAAAGTTACATCTTAGCAGCAAGGTGGATAAGGAGAATTTTGGCACCAAAGCCCAGGTGCGACCTCTATCTCAGGGCCAATAGCTGTTTCCTAGGCTGGTACGGGGCAGGTTGTACCCCTGGTGCCCCAAGTATCAGGCTGCTCTATGCTCCAGATTCTCATTGCTCCAAACTGCTGGGAGATTGTGACCCATAAAGTAATTCAGTAAACATTGGGTTTTCAACTAATTAGGTGCCGGAAAGTATGGGTTGTCCTCTGGAACTATACGTATGGTACGTTACATCATTCTTCCACAATCAGTGACCCTTTTTTCCATAGGTTCTTTCTGGTATTGAAGCTTCACTCCATTGTCTTGGCTGAGCTGCAATACCACACACTGCCTATGTACAAGTGTGGCGCTATTTTGGAACTAAGCAGCACATGTATTAGTCATCTCGGTCCCCTTTGATGAAGAATCTTGTGTCACGGACAAGATCAGAAGCTGAATTAATGTAAAGAATTTATGAATGCCAAAAGCAAATATTTACCCAGACTCATGAATAGACATTGTTACGCTGAGTCTGAGAAAGCGGCTTCTCCACGCTGTGAAGCAAATAGCTACAATGTGCAGCAATTCAACCATTCGCACCAAATAACCTTTCCTTGTAGACCCATTACCCGCTTATAGTATGACAACGCTTAGTAGGCCGAAATATCAAGAATAAGAAAAAAAAAATTAAATTTGCTTCATTCTTTCATAGTGCTTGGTAGGTGGAAAGGGGCTGCCATAAATCGATTCACAAAACCCTACATAAATTGGGGCCCCTGCTCCAGCGGTGCACTCCACCTAAACACTATGGAGAGCCATGATGTATACTGGCCCAACACGACTGGAACTCGCTCGATAGCACCATTAAACCTAAAATTAAGGGGTCATCTCCCTCTTATTAGGGAGCCCAAAGTTTTTCTCTTACTACATACTTTTTTTGCGTGAAATAACATTTTTAATAGGAGTTTATGGTAGGTCTTCAGATCCTAAGTCATGTGACAAGGCTCGTTAAAGGGTCAATGGTGACTTTTAGGATTGCTACTTCCAATAGGTGGCACTAGAGTACACGTCCTCTTCCTCTATGAAGGGGTTATTGGCAAATTAGCATTTTAGGCATCTTATCCATTTACCTGGAAATGTATGAGTAGCTTGATAAATGGATAATACCAAATCCTTTATGTTAGCCATCATTCAGATTCTGCTATTTTGCATAGAAGAAAAAAAAATACCATTTTTCATCAGCATTCTAGATCCAATTTTTACAGATTTTTGGTCCATGTGGCTATTTTTTATCTTCAGCGTGGCATTAAAAATACATTTTAAAAAAATCTTTAAGATTTTCCTACTTAGTAAACCATAAAAAAAATGAATGCCATCGATGTGCTTCCCGTTTTTTTTACGGGCTTATACATGCATTAGTGAGCATGGTCCATGGCTCAGCTCCAAAAAAGACCTTTAATGTTTTTTTTTTAGTTTTATTTTTTTTTGAGACATTGGACACAAAAAGCACGGACATGTGAACAGCCTCGTAAAACACATACAAATTATAATCCATCAGTGAAAAACGCCGATGGATTACAGCCATGAAAAATGCATGTCTGAATAGGGTTTTAGTGGGGCGAGAAGTTACACATTGGCAACGGCAAAGTGAATTTTTGACATGCATAACCAGGATATAGGAGAAAATCCTGCAGATGTAAGAGAGGTTTACACACAACACCAGTAGGTCAGCTTTCCACGCAGCCCTGAAATAATAATGGCAGATATAACCTCTGTGTCTTCTACTGATTTGCTTACATAGCACGAATGACATTTAAAAGGTTCAATGTGTACAACTTGTGAATAGTTGAAACTCGGCCAACATCAGTTTTTCAAAACTTTGCCAATGTCAAGAAAGAAAGCATAAAAAAGCAAAATAGAGGGAAAAAACAACATTTTGAGCATCTGCTGTACAAAAAAATAAAATATAAACCTCCCAGCCCCCCCACCATATAAAAAGAAAAAAAAAAGAGCACCATAAATGTCATAGCGCATCAGGCTTTCGAAAAGTGTCCAAGGGTATGAAAGATGGCCAATGAAAAAATTCCAAACAAATTAGCTCTCCCCTAGAAAGTAGAAGACTATCTTATACCAACAAACCAGAGACTGCTCTAAAACAAAACCCCTAACTGTAGACAGAACCCCAAAACAGATGTACAGACGGAGTAGACCCTGTTTTGGTTGAATCGAGAAACTCCAGAAGGATCAAAAGTATCATAAGCCATGACAGAGCCTACTCCTAAAATGAGGAGACACCCATCTGCATGCAGGAATTTTGAGGTTCTGACTATAGATGGGTGTCCTAATTTTTTTGAGCGAGTCTCTAGTTTGACAGATAGGAGATCGCTCTCCTTCAGAAGGAAGAAAACTAACTTGAACACCTTTCTTTTCCATTGGATGTTCGTTGCTCGTGAGTTTGTCTTCATATACCAGTTGGGTTTTCTTCAGTAAGAACAAATAATTTCAACCCCAGCTTTTAAAAAAAATTCTACATACGGATCAAAGAAAAATATAAATGACCAATCTGGTGACAATATTAATTTATAAAGAGCTACTTAAAAATTAAAGGTGGATTCCGACTGGTTGCTATAGTTAGCTGTTCAACCCGAGATCATAAATCTTCCCCATTATTGTCAGTATTCACCACAGGAGCAGACGTCTTTCCTCAAGTGGAACAAGAATATTTTGGGGGAAAAAAAAAACCTTTAAAATCTTTGCAAAATTCTTTTTAATTTTATGCAATTTGGATTTCCAGGAACAATTGGTTGTTGTCGCAGGCAATCCGTGGGACGAGCGCTTATCACTAAGCAGAATAAGTTCCCCTTGTATTGCACTTGGAAAGATCTAACGTACAACAGTAAAACCAGGACGGCACAATGCGCGACATGAAGCCAACGAATGATGTGATGAAGTGGAAATGTAGTATCTTGGGGTCAAGAAGGTGGGAATATTGGAACCTCAGCGTGATCACCAGCCTAAAAAATAACCGTAAGAAGAAAAAAGCAAAATATAGAGCTCGACTTGTCTTAACTTACCCACAGGAGTCTCTCAAACAAGGCAATAATACCCCCGTATGACCTCGGTGTAATACCTGATGGGTCCTCCAGAGCGAGAGACACACCGTGTAACCTCTGTTCACTGCATTAATTCCTAATGCGCTAATACAGTATTGGAACACACGTTTTCTAAACTGAACCATCCCTTAAAGAAATATCTGAGCTCTGATTGGTTAGTCTGGGCAAGTTTAAAAAATTATCAAAAGGATAATAATTCTATTTATATGGAATATGGTACATCATGACAGATCTGAGCATAAATAATATTAATTAAATGAATTAGTTATTTAATGTGGAGCAAAAAACATTACGGAAGCTGAAATTAATTTATATAAATGGCGTTAACATAAAGAACCCAGTAACTGATATTCAGGGCTCTTATGGAAACATCATGGCTTATTTCTGAATTTATAAGATAACAAGAAGGAGAAAACTGACAATTAGGAACGTAGATCTGTGTAAGGAAATAGATCGGATTCTTGGGACATGTAATGCCTGTTACGGGAAGGAGAGAAGGATTTCAGGCATAAATTCCTCAGACGCTTCTTATGTTGGGAGAACAGTAGAATTAGGAGAGAAGACGGAAATAGAGGAATATTAAACAAAAGGCAAGAAAGGGAGTAACTTCCTCCTGAGCATCTGAACTTATAGAAGAAAGTCTTCAAAGACGTATGCACCGATGCGCCTCGTTAACAGGGTCAGCTAATGCCTATAGAAACCAATAAAAGTCAGACATTTTCTGCATCCTGCAAGCAGAGGCGTAGATATCACGAGACCCCATAGCAAAAGTCCTATTTGGGCCTTTCTTTCCTCTCGGTGGAGTAGGCAAGGTCATGGCGCATAGGAGGAGTCACAGAATGGCACGCTATATAACTTATAAAGATAGGGAGAGGGTCATGTATTGCAACATGTACGCAGTGATTTTACTCCTAGTGTAACCCCTTACCTATTCTCTGCTTCACAGTATCCCTTTCATGGCCCCATATAATATGATGCCTCTAAAAATGCACGATACCACCACCCAACAGTGAATTCCCCCACATGAACAGGATGGTGACTCCAGTGTCTCCAAAACAATATGATGTCCCAGCGGCATGATCCCCCCCACACACAATATGAGACCCATTTATCACCTCACACAGTATAAATGACCCACCAGTATAACTCCCCCACATACAGTATGAACGCTCCTACAAGTACGGTCTGATAAAAGAATGAAAAATACTACTTGCTTAGCTACTTCCCCCTGTTGTGCTGCTCTGTGCAGGGTGTGGAATGAGGCTCCGTGCAGAAGGCACGATCTTGTGACGTCACAAGGACCGCTGGCTGAGACACAGAAGCTGAATGGTGCAGAAGGGATCTGGCAGCTCCCTGCTCCACCAATGTATTCAATGTCGGACAGAAGTACATAGAACCCACCAGTGACATTTATTTTCAGAGCCTCTCATTTTTTTGATCGCTGGTCTCCCGCTGGCAGACACGCATCGCT
>VIAB01007276.1:76497-90133 GCA_009801035.1 Oophaga pumilio | reverse complement strand
GGTCATTAAGCTGCAAATTGGCTGTCACTAAGGGGTTAAACAATAGAGATGGGAAAATTTACGTTTTTAATTTAGTTGCATAATAATTAAGCTCACATAGATATTCTCCTAAAAAAAAGATAAAACCTTACTTTTACTTATTTAAATAGTCAGGTTTCCGTTTATTAAATTTTTGGATTGACCGACAGCGCTGTAGTTGTTCAATAGTAAAATGAATCTTAAAAAATACAAGTTGCCTAATTCTTTGTTTTGTGGGTAGATACAATCTATACCAAATTTATAAACTTTCTTTTATGTTTTCCTACTTCTCTGCTAGAAATTAACTTAAAAAAGCAAACTTTTTTGGTCATCATATTCTGACACCCATTACCTTTTTTTAAATTTTTCTATCAATTGCGCTGGAGTTTTTTACTGGTAAAATTTTGGGGTATATGAAACTTTTTGATCACTGTTTAATTATTTTAATTTGGTAGAATGAATGAACAAAATCATTAAATCTGGAACTTCACAGAATTAATACGTGCAGTATAATTGACGAGTTAACTTTATTCTGAGGGTCAAAACATTTGCGGTGATACCCAATTTATACCATTTCTTTTTTAAGTTTTACTACTTTTTCAGAAGAAGAATTACTTGTAAAAGAGAAATTCTGTTTTTTTGGTTGTCATATTGTAAGATCCCTAACTTTTATTTTTTTCTGATTACAGAGATGACTAATTGCTTCTTTTTGAGGGTAACAAGCTGTAGCTTTTATTCATAGTATTTTGGATTCATTACCACTTTTTAGCTTAGCAAAAATAGCATTTATGGCATAGTGTTTCATATTTTTTTAGCGACATTCACTGTATTAGATGAAAAATTATATAGTTTTATAATACAAATTAAACTTTACGATTAATATTATTACTGTGATTTTTTTGCTATTTATTTTTAGATGTTTTTTATAACACTTAAATATTTATATATATATTTCTTGGCAATACTTACTAGTCCCACACGGGGACTTGAACATGTGATCCTTTGATCGCATTAATAATACACTTTACAACTCATGCTGTACAGTGCATTATCTAACCTGTCAGTGTCTGACAGTAAGCCAGTTAGGCCTTACACCCAGTGGGATTTGATTAGCTAAGTGATATCGCAGACACAGAGGTCAGTTTCAGGCCTCCGGTTGCCATTGCAATCTATTAGCATCCTCATGATCATGCTGCAGGGGTGATTAATGGGATGACAAAGGAAGCAATCTCCCTTTTTCCAACTGCTCACATGCTGCTGTCACTATTGACAGCATCATCTGAGGGGTTAAGGTGCTGGGACTGGTGCTATGTCCGGCCCCAATACATGCAGCAAGAGCTTGGTTGTGTCTACCACCTGGTTCCTGTGCTCATGAAATCCATGAGATGTAACTGGACACCCATTTGCAGTAAATCACTTGTCCAATTGCAGGAAGGTGTTTATAAAGCTGTGATGGGTAACTAAAATGTGAACAGAATGATGCTTCAGTTGTGCAAAGCTAACAATTGTGTGCACACGCAAATAACCTCCCTGGCCATAGACTTCGAACCAGTTATACTGTATATTACTCATATTCTTCTATCCATTTGGGGCTGGCTCCATACATATAGAGACATATTCAGTAATTGCATTACAGCAAGTTTAATGTATGCCAGATGCCTCTGTTGACTTGAATGATCGTGCTTTTACAATTTAGTAAAGAGAAGCACAGCTGTTACAAATCACACGGCTCATTACTAATAACGGTATGCAATGAAAGGAGGCAACAAGTTACCTTTCCAAAAAAGACACGATTAATCCATATATTAGCTTATGGCAGTACTTAGTTATGGTAACTGTAAGCTAAAGAAGAATCTATGTATATAAAGCTGCTCCAGTATTGCAGTGGTTAAATTACTGTAAGTGGATGAACTCTATTATTATATGGACATCACAGTCAGATGTCTGTCCTGAACTCCCTACTGTGATTAACACCGTGTTTGGCCTGTCAGTCAGGCATACACTGTAATGCGCCCATTTTGCTTCCATCTGACAGGTTCCCTCAGGATACCTTCTTTTTTGCTGCACCGAATATGGCTTGTAATGCAGTTCGCTATAAATCAGAGCGGTATAAAACAGATGTATACCAAAACTACTGCAAAGTAAATAGCCATATGTCATAGCATCCATGACAATTCTCACCTGACAGCTGCATACTGAGCACTTTTTGTCATAGTCAGGGGCAAATCGAGTTCCATGAGCTTTGAATTTTCCTTCAAAATAGCAGGCGTTTGGATCTCTCTGGAGATCTTCAAGTTGATGAACATTTTCCTTTTCACTTGGCTCACGCTTAACGTCCCCAGGAGATTGTGTTGCATATTTACAAATGTTTGGAATATGCACCTGTCAGAAGTAAAGTAAAGAAGAAAATAGTTTTAAAGAAGCACTCTCAACAAAAGATATGCCCTAAACCTCTCTAAATAAAAAAAGGCTTACTGATTACTGTCTTCCCCAGTTTCCAGTGCCGGTCCAATCCTCTTGTGACTCATGTGACTTCAATTCCGACTCACCGGATCACACAAGGGTTTTATGCGTTGGCCGGAAGTTACTTCTAAGTCTACGGAGCATCGTTCTGATGCTCCATAAAGCTTTGTTGGGAGTGCTGCTTTAAGTAATGTCTACTGCTACCGTTACAGATTTACATTATACATTGTCTTCCCAATAAGGACACATTCACACTACCAGTATTTGGTCAGTATTTTACATCAGTATCTGTAAGCCAAAACCGGGAGAGGAACAATCAGAGGAAAAGTATAATAGAAACACGTCACCACTTCTGTATCTATCACCCACTCCCGGTTTTGGCTTATAAATACTGAGGTCAAATACTGACCAAATACTGAATGTCTGAACGTGGCCTTATGCAGACATGTATAATTCACTGACATTTACCAGATGAGTTCAAAATTGTCCAAATTTATAAAACAGGAAACGATCATATGAAATACAGACATTCTAACATTAGTGCACACTACTCACCTGACCCCGAATCTCTCCACGTGGATATAGCTTTGTGCTGACTTGAATGAAGGCTGTTCCATCGTTCAGGTGTGTAAACAATTCTAGATCAAGGTCCTTAACGCTACCTTGAGCCTATGAACAGTAAATGTTGAAATACGTTTTGTAATTTTTTTGATTGAACCAAACACGTAAGCTGAGAATCCTCCTTGTTATATTACATGCTGCAAAAATAAAGTTAACTCTCCCATATAATTTGTCACCAGGATTTTGCTACTCCATCTACGAGCAGCATGATGTAGGGGCAGTGACACTGATTACAGCAATTAATCACTTACTGGGCTGCTTGCTGAAATTTCAACAAAATCCCTGTTTTATCTGCTGCAGATCTACTGGTTCTCTTAATGTTGAGCTCTGTATTACCCCGTCCATACCACTGATTGACAGCTCTCTGTGTACACTGTGTATAGGCAAAAATTGCCAATTAGTGGTGCGGGGTGTGATCATACAGAACCCATGAACATGGAGGACTACATAGCAGCAGGTTAACTAGTCGTCTATTGATAATCTCCTGCTGATAAATCAGAAATTTTATCAAATCTACATCAAGCAGCCCAGTAAGTGACACATCGCTGGAATCAGGATCTCCATCTCTACATTATGCTTCTCTCACATTAGGTGGCAAAACCTGGTGACAGATTCCCTTTATGAATGAAAAATTTGTAATCTAATGCCTATGTTTTCTTTTAAAAAGAACAAAAATACACAAATTGGCCAACATCTTTGTATCACTACTTAAATATTCTTAATCTTACCTCTGAACCATAGAAGCCTTTCAAAAGTCTCTTGTGTCCATGGGATCTCTCACTGACCTCACCCAGTTCAGCGAATCCATGTAAATGAGCATTTAGTGCGGCATCCTCCGCACGCCCCAGGCCAGTCACTACAATCTGATAGTGCAGGTGGCAGTGCTCATCCAGAGATACCCATGCATGGCCTGCTGATCCTGTCCTCAGAGGTGGTGACACAAACTGACCTGCCAGAGGTATTGGAAGCTCTGCAGTAGCAAGAAAAAGATATAATAAATTCCAAGAAAATAAATGGGTCACAATGAACAGATGGTACGATTTTCATCAATAGTCGTACAAATGGCTTAAAGAGGCAGATTCCTTGTGATCGCCCACCTCCCTATCAGTATATGAGATTTATATTGCAGAGGCTGGTAAAAGCCGTCCCTTCTTAGGGAAAACGGAAAGTCGAGAAAGCTATATAAAGCATAGTATAGCTATACCTAATAATACACAAATTGTACAGAATGTATATACTGTATATCTAGATTTTCATATCACCTTCATGTCTGGCCCACAATCCACTATACATCAAAGGTGTAATTTGCCCCCTTATTTCGCCTTCTGGGAATTCCTTTGTGGCTATATTAAGGAATAGCTCGCTCTGAAGCAGCATATGCAGATCTCTGCCATTGGCATCGGTCCAGAATCCCCATGCCTGTTTTGTAGAAAGAAGAAACTTATGTCAAACATGATACTATTATTAATCATTATAGAATTATTAATCATTTTGCTATTATTACGTTGCCAGAGAAAAAACCGCAGCGTTTTACTGCCCCAGCAAAATGAAATCTCCTGCATATGTTGCTTATTTGTTCCTTGCAGATTTGAAGCAATTTAAAATCTGCCGCATGTCGGTTCTTTTAGAATTTTTGCTGAGTTTTTCACCCATTCAATTGAATGAGGAAAAAAAAAACATGAAAACCACAAGCAAAAACGAGAGTGCTTTATGCAGCGTTTTTCCTGCAAAGAGAATGTTTTTTGTGCAGCAAATACCCTTGATCTCATAACTTTGCTTGCTATGAAAGTGGACGGAGCGTATATGCAATAGAGACGTTAAATTGTAAGCCCTAAAAGGTGACAGAGATATAATGGGGACTTTGGTGGTGGTTGGCACATGGCGTTGCACCTTTCAGGTTAGAGACCCACCGAGAGGGTCGCCGTGACGTGGCAGTGGGCTTCATAAAATCTGATCAGAATATTGATCTAAGAACCTCATGTTCAGTTTTGTACATTTTTGCCTAGAGGCATTAGATCAATGTATGATTTTTTTGATGTGCTGTCCATGTCTTTTTCTGCAGCTATGGTAATACTTAACGTGTGCATATACCCTTAATCTCATGACTTTCTTTTCTATGAAAGTGGACCAAGTGTGCATGAGATAGAGAAGTCAAATTGTGAGCGCCACTGGGGACAGGAAGATATAGGAAGGGCCGCTACCAGTATATATTTCTGCACAGCACCCATTAAAAAGAACCTGTCATAAGTTCACAAGTGGCCATTTTTTGCTCTTATTTTATTTTTACTGCTCCCCTGAGTAATCAGTTTTTATTTTTTATATATCCTCCATATGGTTTCAAAGGGAATTATGTGAGCCACGCCACCTTGTAAAGACCATAAAAATTAGTACTAAATAATAAGGCACATCTCTTTGACAGTATGGCAGATTGGAAAAAATGGAATACTCGGGAACAGCGGGAATAAACCAAGAGCAAAAACTGATCATTTTTTACCTTATGATAGGACGACTTGTGGAGAGTCCCATAATAGGGCATTTGGACTGTGGTTGACCTGTGTGGACAGCCCCTTTAAGAATCAGCCCTTATGTGCAATCTGACCACTAACCACCCTTCTTCTTGATTCATAATTAACATTTTCCGAAATTCTCATTTTAACATTTGCTTCTGATGTATGCGCCATCTAGCCCTTACTGTTACCTTTCCATCATGGTAGTCGTTTGTCAGATCATACAAAATGTTTCTCTTACTCTTCCTTCGAGGTTTAGTCTCCAAGGTCACCGATGTCACTATGCTCATAATACCAGCAACTTGAAGCTGTAAACAGACAACACGCATTATGTGAGTGCTACTTGAAATTAGAAACCAGAGACATTGGCATTAAAGGGAAGAAATGATTTCCAATATAAGTCATTGAAATACCCATAGACATATTAGAAATCATACCTGATACTCCAGCGTTCCATTTTTATGCAGTGTGATGGTTGCTGAGCCCACTGATCCAGTCTTTGTAGGGCTTAAAGCATCCCCTCCTGCCATTACACACTGCAGTGCTACGTGAGAAGATGATACGTGTTAGATTTTAAAGCTAACATTTAGAAACAATGTAAATATAAATATTAATATGTAAAAAAACAGTCAACTTCTTAATTTACAGTATGAAACTGTTCACTGATTTTCCTCCAAACACATTAGTCCTAGCTAAGATTCAGATATTTCTTTCACAATTGTAATATTTATACTTTTTTTTTTTATTTGGGAGAACAGAAAAAAAAATCTCAATATGGGTATGTTCACACGTTGCGTGTTTGCTGCGTTTTTTGCTGCTTTTTAATGCAAATTTTCAGCTTTGTTTTAGAGTACCAGCAAAGTCTATGAGATTTCAGAAATCTCATGCACGCAGCTTGTTTTTTTTTTTGTCCTTAGTATTTTGTGCTTTGCTTGGTTTTTTTTATAGAATGGAGCATGTCACTTCTTTCAGCCTTTTTCAGAGTTTTTTACACATTGAAAATAATGGGTGGTGAAAAAACGCTGAAAAAAATCACCAGGTTTTGCTGCGTTTTTTTGTGCCAAAACTTTATGAAGTAAAATATGATTTTTTTTCACTAAACTTTATCAGCATGCACAAGAGACAAATGTAGCATGACAAAGACGAAGTAAAAAAAAAACGCAAGAAAAACCAAGCAAAACATGCTTTTTTCCTGCAGTTTCTTTACTGCCAAGAGAGCAGGTTTTGCTGCAGAAAAAAAAACACCGCAAAAATGCCACTTGTGCACATACCCTACTAAGTCATAAATACTTACTGTCACATGACTTTCTGACAGTTATACGGCCTGAAATACGTTGCTCATGTCTTCCCTTTGTCTTTACTGCAATCTTCAAGTCACCCTGGGCAAGCCATTGCATTTCACGACTGGAGAGGTCAGGCAAAACCTCTGCAAAGTCTGGTTCCTGAAAAGGGCAATGCAAACATTAAAGGTAATGTGCCATCCAAAACTTTTTTCTTTCAACAATTGTATTTAAGTATTAATGTTTTATTTTATTTTTATTTAAATATAATGGAATAAGCTATGCAAAATGATTATCAAAGTTTTTAGACTTGAGAGTCCTCAGTGGTTGATACCTTTTAATGGCTAACTGAAAAGATGGTAACAAATTGCAAGCTTTCGAGACTACTCAGGTCTCTTCATCAGGCGAAGACTAATACAAAATCTGAAGAATCACATATTTATACACAACAGCAATTTGTTACCATCTTTTCAGTTAGCCATTAAAAGGTATCAACCACTGAGGACTCTAAACTCTAAATATTTTTCTATCTACTGGCTAACACGGTACGAAGATATACATCTTTCCTATATCAAAGTTTTGTTATTTTAAGCTTTTAAGGACCTAGTGTACTGCTAGCTTGCATTATGGCTGCAGTAAATGTAGGCAGGATCTGTCCACATTTGTCTGATGTCACTCCTTCCCTCCCCTTCTGGGCATTTGAAGAAGGATAAGGGACGATGAAGTTTAGGATCATAGTACAGCAGCATCTTTGTGGACAGTGTCACTGAAGACCACTGACAGCTGATTCTGTTAGTTGTTACAGAGATCTGAGTGGAGCAGTCATTTGTGGCTGCAGTGCTCAAATCACAGTAATTACATAGTTCAGCAGTCAGTATCATGGATGATGGATTAGATATACAGTTCAGCATTCAGTTTCACACATGATAAGATTAAATACATGGCTAAGCAGACTGTCTCACACATCATAAATGGCTCAGCAGACTGTATCACACATGGCAGGATTCGATGCATGTCTCAGTAGACTGTATCACACATGATAGGATTAGATACACGGTTCAGCAGACTGTATCACACATGACAGAACTAGATACATGGCTAACAAGACTGTTTTACACATGATTAGATTAGGTACCCAGCTCAACAATCTGTATCACACCTGATAGGATTAGATACATGGCTGTGTAGACCGTATCATACATGACAGAATTAGATGCATGTCTCAGCAGACTGTATCACGCATGATAGGATTAGATACACTGCTCATAGTACTGTATTACACATGATAAAATTAAATACTGGTGTGCACAGAAATATAGTGGTGATTTCTTTCAGTGGTGTGTACTCACTGTAGGAGGAAGTCACTGCCGCAGCCATGGTGCTCGCACCTGTGGCTACTGGTAATTACAGTGATTTCAGCAGAGCAGTTATGTTATTGTATCACATATGACAGGATTAGATACACAGCTCTGCGGTCAGTATCACACATGATAAGATTACGGACTATATCACACTTGATAGGATTAGATACAAGCTCAACGGTTGGTATCACACATGCTAAAATTAGACACAGTTCATCAGTCAGTATCACACATTATATGATTAGATACACAGCATACTGCATCCCACATGATAGGATTAGATACACGGTTCAGCAGACTGTATCACACATAACAGAATTAGATACATGGCTAAGCAGACTGTCTCAAACAGCATACATGGCTCAGCAGTCTGTATCACACCGGATAGGATTAGAAACATGGCTCTGCAGACAACTACTGTGATCTGAGTGGGAGCAGCCACAATAATATAACTGCTCTGCTTAGATCACAGTAAATATTGCTTAGCACAATTTTGGGCACCAAGACTGTGGCGGTGATTTCATCCGGTAACATGTACTCACCGCTGGAGGAAGTCACTGCCACAGCCTTGGTGCCCAGACTTTGCTCACTGGTAATTGCAGATATTTCAGCGAAGCAGTTATGTTATTGCAGATGCGCTACTCAGATCACTGTAATTATTGGTGAGCACAGGTCCGGACACCAGGGCTGCAACAGGGACTTTATCTAGAGGTAAGTACATGTCACTAGATGAAATCACTGTGGCCGCTCTTGTGCTTGGACTCATGATCACCTCTCATTACTGTGATCTGAGTAGAATAGATGCAATTACATGATTGCTCTGCTCAGATCAGTCATTAGCCAGCACGCCATAGCCACAGAATATATGAAGAGAGGATTCATAGGTTCCAATACAGATGAAGACTTTAGTCTAAGTGAGGATTGGCATTAGTTAGGACCTGCAAAACGAGAAACGCCTTAACGTGGCTTCCAGGTACACATAAATTGGCCATATTATGCGCTAAGCTTTCTCAATTTTTCATATTTCTAATGCAGTAATGCAATTCATTTTTCATATTTCATATCTGCATACTATGGCACTACAGAGTGGTGCCTTTTTTGTTTGAGTGTAGATGAGTTGGTGACTCTAGGTTAAGCACCTGTTCACACTTAGTTTATGTTTGGATGTGACAGTCAGTTTTTTTAAATTTATTTACAAAAGAATGTCATGCCGGGCTCCATCTACCGCTGTGAACCAGGGCGTGTGCAGTTCACTGCTGATACAGTCACAGCATAGGACATATGGTCGGAGGCCAACATCAATATTCGATGGCCTGGAGCTGCCGTATTTCATGTGTGTAAGTCTTGGGCTTTTACACTTACACACCAACAAACAAAAATGACAGCCCCCAGCAGCTCAGTTTAAAAATTATAAAAAAAACAAACAAACAAACAAACAGTACACCATTTAATTTTCTTCACTAATAAATACATATATAAAAAAATGTTACATGTACCCTTTAAGTTCAGATAAAGGTATTATATGGACATGTACTGATTAAAAAAAAGGCCAGTACACTAACCAATGTACAGTAAATCAATTGGGCTGTCCAGATGAGATTTTTCACACGGCCAGTGTGTCCATTCGAAAAAAAAAATCACAATATGCACTATTCTCTTCCACATTGTGGATGAGACTCATTGGATCAGCTTATTTTTAAGGATACAGTGTCATAATTAACATAAGAAACAGAATTTTATCTTGCATGTTTAAATTGTTGATGCATAACTATGGATGCCACATGAACATGAAATATGGACACACAGATGGTACATGTATGACAGTACGGATGAAAATCATCTGAGTTTTCTGGATGAAATTTGGATGATTTTTCATGCGCTAGTTTGACCTCGGCCTACAGCAAGTAGAAACAGAAATATAATTATCATACATGCCAAGTATAAAACCTGCAAACTGTGGTTTATATTATGCATATATGATATACACTTAAATTATACACCATCAGTCATAGAGCTTGCATATGACTCACCTGTTCTGTGATATTAGCATAGAGCTCTCGTATAACATGATTCTGATGAATAATTTGCACAGTTATTGGAATATTTTCTGTAATGGAAAAAAAAACATAACTCTTAACGGCAATCCATCTTCTCATTTCCAAAGTCTCCCCCCACCTAACATTAATAGTTTAATCACACGATTCCAAAGTGTATGAAAAATATTAGCATATGTCATCATTAACCCCATCAGTTTTATGACAGCACAGCTTTATCTTTTAGGGGCTTTTGCTAAAGCAAGAAGAATTTCAGCTTTAAGACAGGAGGACACTTTAAGCCAAGTGCATTTTCCTGACTCTTGCAGAATAAATAATAGTTTAACTTCTCTAAAATCAAATATTTTGAAGTTGTGCTGATTTCTAAGGATCCTACCTCGTACTCCTCCTTGTAGTCCTCTGAGCATTAGAATAAAGTGCAGATTGTCATCCACATCACTAAGTGTCAGCATAGCAAGACCTCGTTCACCTGATTCCTCCGGGAAGTCCGGTATCAGAAGGGCATTAAAAGACTCTGTAAGAAAAAAAGTCATGTTAATTTAAATGTTATTATTTTCCGCTTTCACGTCTTTGTTCCAGAAAATCCATTTCAGGCGTTAAAATCTGTATTTTACTTTTTCGTTTTTTATCAAAATGAATAATAGCTAATTACCTGAAAACAGAGCCCTGTGACGAATAATCTTGCCAGAAATTTCAGGTTCAGAAAGCGTTGTTGTCATTAGGGAAACAAGGATGTGACCCAAGCGCAGAAGTTGCAGAGAAGCACGAGGAATTGATCTCCATATTCCACAGATCTGGTTAAAAAAAATCTTGTTACTGAAAGTGAAACAAGGTAGTTCAGAGAATTAAAGGAGTTGTTCACTACTCAAACAACCCCTTCTCCAACACTATGTTTGCCCCAAGTAAAATAACAACACTTATACTCACCTCCAGTGCCAATGCTGTTCCAGCGATTTCGGCGTATGCCTCTCCTGGGGCTCGCGTGACATCCCTCCGACCAATCAGCCGACTTTTCATTCTTCTTTCCTTCAGACAAATCAGACATCTGGAGGAAGTGAGATAGTAATCGCAGATCTCACTTGCTCTGGATATCATTTACATCCGAGGGAGAGTGAAAAATTTGCTGATTGGCCAGAGGGATGTCACGCGAGCTCCAGGAGAGGCGTACGCCGAAACCGCTGGAACAGCGTTGGCACTGGAGGTTCATATAGGTGTTATTATTTTACTTGGGGGAAACAGTGATTGAGAAGGGGTTGCCCGAGTAGTAGACAGCCCATTTAAATTATATATATATATGCTTATTTACTTACTGTGTCTCTTTGGGGGTATCCTAGTCTGTGCACAGGATGCTCAAACAGCACATTACCATCAGAATCAGAGAAACGAACACGGGAAAGACTATCAAGCCTACAGGCAAAGCAATTTGAAAATACAAAATAAAAAAAAATGGGATTTTGCATCAAAATTTTATTTTTCAATTACTTTTTAATTAGGAACAAAGTGATATAAAAGGAGATAAGCAAAACTTTCTTCTGTCAGCACAGATTCAATCCAATTTTGACACTTCTGATTAAAGTATGGGTGCTAGCGTTGCCAAAAACCACAGTCATATCAAAGGGGCTGTCAGAAAGAATCTTCCCAGCACCTAGCTTTACATTATGCAGACAGTGTATCATGGCTTTCTTGCTTACAGACACAATCTTTGTAAAAATAAGAGCGGAAAACTTATCAAGAATACATTGATACGTATGACATCTGACGAGAAAGTGATGAAAAGTAATAATATAAAACTAGAGAACATGTA
Source organism: Oophaga pumilio (assembly GCA_009801035.1). NCBI lineage: Eukaryota > Metazoa > Chordata > Amphibia > Anura > Dendrobatidae > Oophaga > Oophaga pumilio. The sequence goes on along the minus strand of VIAB01007276.1, from coordinate 78,025 downwards.
AGATAATTACACCAAGACATACCCTTTATAGTTGATGGAAAAGACTACATTGGAACGCTGTACATTAAATTTAGCCTTAGCAAGACCACTGGTAACTGGGGGCCACACACGACTGGAAGCAGTCAAAAATGCCACATACTCTGCCAAAATAAACACAGGCATGAATACAACACAACCCGTAAAAGCCAAGTACAACTGAAAAAATAGCTTAGCATTGTATACAGCAACATGTAAAAGTTTGGGCACCCTTGGTCAAAATTACTGTTATTGTGAACAGTTAAGTAAGTTGAAGATGAAATGATCTCTGAAAGGACTAAAGTTAAAGATGACACATTTCCTTTGTATTTTATGAAAAAAAATGTCATTTTTTACATTTTAAAAATTACAAAAAGGAAAATTGACCAATACAAAAGTTTGCGCACCCTGCATAGTTAGTACCTAGTAACACCCCCTTTTGCAAGTATCACAACTTGTAAATGCTTTTTGTAGCCAGACAAGAGTCTTTCAATTCTTGTTTGAGGGATTTTCATCCATTCTTCCTTGGAAAATTCTTCCAGTTCTGTGAGATTCCTGGGTCGTCTTGCATACACTGCTAGTTTGAGGTCTAGCCACAGATTTTAAATGATGTTCAGATCAGGGGACTGTGAGGGCCATTGTAAAAACTTCAGCTTACAGCTTTTGAGGTAGTTGATTGTGGATTTTGATGTGTGTTTAGGAGCATTATCCATTTGTAGAAGCCATTCTCTTTTCAACTTCAGCTTTTTTACACACAGTGTTATGTTTGCATCAAGTATTTAATTGAATCCATTTTGTCCTCAAACCATGAAATATTCCCTGTGCCATTGGCTGCAACACAACTGCAAAGCATGATTGATCCACCCCCATGCTTAATGGTTGGTGAGATGTTTTTTTTTTAATTCTGTGTCCTTTTTTCTGAACACATACATTTGATCATTGTGGCCAAAGAGTTCTATATTAACTTCATCGGTCCACAGGACTTGTTTCCAAAATGCATCAGGCTTGTTTAGATGTCCTTTTGCATACTTCTGAAGCTGAATTTTGTGGTGAGGATGCAGGAGAGGTTTTCTTTTGATGACTACTCCATGAAGGTCATATTTTTGCAGATGTCTCTGAACAGTAGAACAATGTACCACAAATCCAGTGTCTGCTAAATCTCTTTGAATGTCTTTTGCAGTCAAGCAGGGGTTCTGATTTGCCTCTCTAGCAATCCTACGAGCAGCTCTCTCTGAAATTTTGCTTAGTCTTCCAGACCTTATCTTAGCCTCCACTGTTCCTGTTAACTGCCATTTCTTAATTACATTTTGAACTGAGGAAAGGGCAACTTGAAAATGCTTTGCTATCTTCTCCTGCTTTGTGGGCCTCTACCATTTTCATTTTCAGATTGCTAGTCAGCCGCTTAGAAGAACCCATGGCTCCAGTTTTTTGCCACATTGTTAGAGGAGGCTCGGTTTTTATAAAGCTTTGAAATTTGCATCACCTGGCCTTTCCTAAAGATGATGGTGAACAA
>VIAB01007274.1:73412-98286 GCA_009801035.1 Oophaga pumilio | reverse complement strand
TACCAGACAATTGCCCTTTAGCATTTTCCTTTCCATCTTCCAAGAGCCTTAACTTTTTAAAACTTTAATTGACAAAAACGCATTAGGGCTTGTTTAAATATACAAGGCACTGGAAAAGAGGACAAAACTGCAAAGTGTGGTAAAATGTCAAAAAAGGGCAACTTTGCCATTCTTTTCTGGGATTTGTTTTTACCGTATTCATTTTTTTTAATTGTCAGTTTTTATTGAAAATAAACATTTCCAAAGTGATTAACATATAACATGGACATTGACATTCTCTTATAGAAAACAGTGTCAAACAATAAATTGTCAAATCAATGAGCTAGTAGGATGTTGCCGACATTATATTAGGTGGCATTATAATGAATTATGTACCAGCAGAATGTTCAACTATTGTATACATGAATAGGTATACTCAAAAGTGGAGGACCAACCAAACAGACACAAGACAGGACATTAACAAGGGGGGAGGGGTATCTGAAAACCAGAAAAAGAAGACCGGGAGTGGCTATATAGTCTAGAGAATCGGGTTCATGTATTTATTGAGGCCCAAAAAGAGTCCCAAGGAAACCAGATAGAATCAAATCTATCAATCGTGTCATTATACAGGGCTGCTTGGTATTCAAAATTTATAACATCTATAATTCTGGCATATAAGTCAAGTGTAGATGGGGGAGAAGTTTGCTTCCAATGGGATGCCACCAAACATCAAGATGTGTAAGAGGAGTCTAGTAGTTTTTTTTGTTAGGGAAGGTGGGAAGGTGGGAAAATGTTAAGGAGAAAAAACTGTGGACCCAGAGGCAACATCAAATCCAAAACCTGGCCTATCAATCCCTGCACCTGCTGCCAATATGGGCAAATCAGTGAGCAATCCGAGAATATGTGAAAGATCGATCCTCCCGAAAGGTTGCACCTCCAGCAGAGGGGATAGATAGATTGGTCCAGCCTATGTAAGAATTCAGGTGTGTGATACCAGAAATGAAGGACCTTGTACGGGTTTTCTTTACAAGATGCCGATATAGCTGCTCTCGACCAGACAAGTCCCCAATCTACATCAGTCAAGGCTTTTCCCAAATATCTCTCCCATCTAAGCATGTACAGTACAGACCAAAAGTTTGGACACACCTTCTCATTTAAAGATTTTTCTGTATTTTCATGGCTATGAAAATTGTAGAATTACACTGAAGGCATCAAAACTATGAATTAACACATGTGGAATTATACATTACACTTTACAAAAAAGTGTGAAACAACTGAAAATATGTCTTATATTCTAGGTTCTTCAAAGTAGCCACCTTTTGCTTAGATTACTGCTTTGCTCGCAGAAAAGGTGAACGGATGGATTCTACATGCCTGGTTCCCACCGTGAAACATGGAGGAGGCGGTGTGATGGTGTGGGGGTGCTTTGCTGTTGTACTATTGTTGATCACTTGAGCAGCTAGCGCTGTAGTTATTGATGTTAAATCACTATTATGTTGCCAGTAAATAGATAGATACTACGGCTCTTCCAGAGTGCTGTCCCGGCCGGTGACAGACACTCCACGTTTCCCTCTTCCAAAGGTGCGCCGGCGTACGGCGTGCACGATGTGAAGCTGTGGTGTGTGGTAAGCCAAACAGGACCTTCGTGGCGTCACCGGTCACGTGATGGATTATAGGGAGCTCGTTGGACTAATTCCTCTCCGACTAGTTTCGGAAAAAACACGGTTTCCTTCTTCAGGTATTTTTAATTAGTCTGAAGTAGGCTCAATTGCGAGTCTGGGATATTAATAGATAGGGCTTCTGTTTTATGCGTATTTGCTTTGTATCCTGACAGAGCACCAAACTGAGACAGGGTTGCATGAAGGTTAGGGAGCGATATATGTGGGCTAGTGAGGGTTAATAAAATATTGTCTGCAAAAAGTCAAAGTTTAAATTCCTTACTATTGACCCGGGTTCCTGAAATGTCTGGATTCATTCTAATACTCGCTGCTATATGCTCTATATATGGACAAAGATTAACGGTGAAAGAGGACATCCATGCCTTGTACCATTTTTTATTTTGAACGGTGTCGGGGAGTTATGAGGTAACCTAATTGTTGCTGAGGTTTTAGAATATAGGCCTTTGATACTGTTTAAGAAGGGCCCCTTTATACTATAAGTCTCCAAAGACTTAAGCATAAAGTTCCAGTCTAAGCGATCAAACGCCTTCTCGGCGTCTAAACTTAAAAGAAGGGTGGGTTCCTTGGACCTCTTCACTATGTCCACAAGGTCAATTGCCCTCCTGGTATTATCGCCCCCTTGTCTACATGGAACAAAGCCCACTTGATCTTTATGGACCAAAGAGGGCAGGTAAAAGTTTTGGCGAGTTGCCAGGAGTTTAGTAAAAATTGTAATATCTGAGTTAAGCAGGGCAATTGGCCTGTAGTTCTTGCAGTCTAGTCCGTCCCTACCCGGTTTAAAGTTATGTATGAATGCTACCGCATTCATTTTAAGTTAAAGGTGACCTGACAATATGATTCTACAGGTCAGTATGATTATGGCGATAGCAATTTTGTACATAGAACGTATTTACGGACACTCCATACAAAGTATGTTTTTTTTACACATATTTTATTTTTAATGAGGGAAGAAGGGGATGATTTGAATCTTTTTATATTTTTCTTCATTTTATTAATATTTATGAAAAAAAATCTTTACCACTTGGGGGACATGAACCTGTGATCGTCTGATCACTTTGTTCTATAAACTGCAATACAATAGTGAGTCGCACGCTGTACCAGGGCTTATGGGGTACTCGGCACCGAGCCCGTTCACTTCAATGGGGGAGAGGTCACGGGTAGCGCAGCTTGGTCCGTTGCCCTGGGCGCTCATTCAAAGGGGGGGTATATTTACAGGGGATTGTAGAATTGTTCGTGACGCCACCTGTGGTTCCTGCTCAGGATGACCAGCGCTGCAGGGTAGATTCTCTGAGGGGTTGTTACTGGGCAGCAAGATGTTAAGTCCCCCACAGGCGGGACTGATCCCTCGAGATGTATGGCGGTGCAGGGGTGCAGGCAATAAGGCAGTCACACACAAGTCAGTCTCTTTCCATACCTTTACTGGTGGTATTTGCAGGTACGTCCTGGGAAGCTGCTCAGGGTGGAGGATGCACATACAGTAATCACTGAGTAGGTTTAAGGCCTCCTTACTTTCCAAAGTGTGTGAGTTTCCAACTTGCATAAAGCTAAGTTTAACTCCGTATAGAACAGCTATGCCCGGCCGACATTGTGGTGGAGCCTTCTTTTGGACAGAACTAGTCTCTATATGCAGGGCCCTGCTAGACTCTTATTCTTCCTGACTCCGGTTACGTATCAGCGCTGTAGGGCCCCTCTGCGACCTAAAGTCCAGCAGGGTATCCGGTTTCTCCCACTAGCTGTGAAGGTACTAGCAAGCTCGGACCCGGTGTCCGGTAGTGCAGAGTGGAGGTTCAGCTATCGTCGCTATTTCTCCTCAGTCACTCTTTCTTCCTTTTCACCACTCGCCTGTCGCCCTACTCACGCCCTTAACATAAGCATAGGCAACAGTAGGTGTAGTCATCAGCTTCCTTCTATCACCGCTCACTGACCATTCCTCAGTCGACTCGTTGTTACAAATACTGTAGTTCCCTTCCTTCTTCTCCTTCATAGACTCTGTCCAAAGTAGCTATCAGGACCTTCCGTCAGACTGATTTCATGCTCACTTCGAGAGTCACTTTCCACGTTCTTAGGGATCTAACAGTCAGCCTGTTCTGAGGTAACAGCTTGTCTTTCCTCCTCTGTCTCATCTGACAGGAATCACACTCAAATGTCTCGCTCAGACTACAATGTAGAATCTCTCACTCCGATGCTCTGAGGAGAACCGATCTGTCTGAGGTACAACCAACAACTAGAATGGCTGTCTGGCTAGAATGCCTACTGCTGCGTTTCTCCACACCCCTATATACCTGAATCTAAAGGGCTCCCTCTGGTGGCTCCTGGAAAGTGTGGATGTGAATGAATATCAGGTGTTTGTGATTTACCTTTTTGTGCATCCTCCAGGGAACATGTGTCACCAAGCGCAGCTGGGCCACACAATAGTATTGCAGTTTATGGAGAAAATTATGGTCAAAGGCTAGGGTCACATAACCGACCTTATTTTCTCTGATCTGAGACAAACGGGTCAATTATGCTAATCACACTGTGATCAGAGTTTGAACAGAGTGTGATCATACTGTCATTCAATTTTCTTAGATGGCATTTAACATTGATGGCCTGTCTTTAGGATACGTCATCAATGCCTGATCGGTGTGGGTGCCACACTCGGCACCCCTGCCGATCAGCTGCTCCCGTTGTCGGCGGCTTCTAGAACTGCTCCGTTAAGGAGTTGCACAGCTGTATCAACTGTATATCCACCACCTATTCAAATCAATATGGGGCAGGTGTGAAGTACCCAGCCGTGGCTACTATAGTGTTGATGAAGCTTTGCTATGCAGCTTCATAACTCAGCACTTCCAGCCACCGCCGAGACATTGATGACCTACTCTAAGGATAGGCCATCAATGTTGAAGTCCCAGGCAACACCTTTAAGCTCTGTTCTTGCCCATCTGACTTGATTGACATCCCTAAGGACAAGAAATATTATTAGCTAGGCGCAAATGTATCACATAATGTATATACCCTTGTGTTCTACTGTCAGCGCATATGCATTTAAGCAGGGTATACTTGCCTTAAATTCACTTGTGAACAAAGGAACATCTAATACACATCATCATGAATGAACAGTTACTATACATAGATCATTAGATGGCTGACATTAGACTGATGTGTATGGCCACCATAAGTAGATGTAATATGGCTGTTTTGCATCACAGCAAAATGGATCTTCTACGAGCCTTTGTTACCAAGTACATCGTGTGGTCTAACAGTTTACGAGTATAACCAGGGACATCCTGCAATGATTTATTGGACAAACAATAAGCAAATGAACAAAATTATGAATATTTACTTAATGATTAATGATTTATATGGTAGAACAATAAAACTAAAGTCAAAGAGGAGTGAAGCATTAACTGTAGTGTTTTCATTCTGAGCCTTGTGTGCATGGAATGTGCAGAGGAGTAGATCTAGTATTTGATCACTGACCTTTATGTGAAAATCCAAAAATCCATTTTTTCATTTCTTTCAGATAAATAGAATGATGTAAATGAACTTACAAGAGTTATTGATTAAAGAATTTTTTTTATAAAATGCTCAGACTTGTTTAAAAAAAATTAAGCTATACTCCCTGATCTCTTGGCTATTATCTTCTGCCAGTGATTATCTGCAGCGGTCATATGACTTTGTGACAGAATATCGGGGATCAGGTAGCCTTAAAAAGAAATTGATGGAGAATCGATGAGATGAGTATGAGTTTATTCACTTTTAAACCACTCAGAGTATCTTGTTAAAAAATGTATGCTGTAGCATCTGTATTTCATTAGCATTGCATACATATTACAGAGCTGCAATACTTAGGAGCTTTATTTTCAGAAGCAAAAGGAAACATATGGCTCTGTCTGTATCTGCATCTCAGTTCTGAGTCTCCAAAGCCAACCCTACTGCATGTAGTGCTGCCGTGATTCACTGACAGTAAGACCTGCCCCAAAAATAAGCTCCAGCATGATTTTACAGGATATTTGGAGCATGCTTAAAAATAAGCCCTACTCTAAAAATAAGCCCTAGTTACAGTCAGGAATGGCGCTAGGGAGAAGCAGACTGGGCAAATGTCCAGGGCCACCATTTTCATAGGGGCCCCCCAGATTTTCTACTGTATTCTGAGGTGAAGACTGCTTAAAGACCTTTGGTGACATCATGGTTATGTGACCATAATTTAATCAAAGGTCTTTTAACTGCAGGAGTCTAGAGGAATTATGCTTGTATTTACCATACGTTCAGTGTGTGTATATACATGCAGTATGTGTGTATGTGCAGTGTGTGAGTGTGTGTGTGTATGTGTGTATATATACATGTGTACAGTATGCGGAGTGTGTGTATATACAGTCATGGCCAAAAGTTTTAAGAATGACACAAATATTAATTTTTACAAAGTCTACTGCTTCACTTTTTCTAATGGCAATTTGCATATACTCCAGAATGTTATAAAGAGTGATCAGCTTAACAGCAATTACTTGCAAAGTCAATATTTGGCTAGAAAATGAACTTTATCCCCCAAAACACATTTCAACATCATTGCAGCCCTGCCTTAAAAGGACCAGCTAACCTCTTTTCAGTGATTGCTCCATTAACACAGGTGTGGGTGTTGATGAGGACATGGCTGGAGATCAATCTGTCATGATTAAGTAAGAATGACACCACTGGACACTTTAAAAGGAGGCTGGTGCTTGGCATCATTGTTTCTCTTCTGTTAACCATGGTTATCTCTAAAGAAACACGTGCAGTCATCATTGCAATGCACAAAAATGGCCTAACAGGGAAGAGTATCGCAGCTAGAAAGATTGCACCTCAGTCAACAATCTATCGCATCATCAAGAACTTCAAGGAGAGAGGTTCCATTGTTGCCAAAAAGGCTTCAGGGCGCCCAAGAAAGACCAGCAAGCGTCAGGACCGTCTCTTAAAAGTGTTTCAGCTGCGGGATCGGGCTACCAGCAGTGCAGAGCTTGCTCAGGAATGGCAGCAGGCAGGTGTGAGTGCATCTGCACGCACTGTGAGGCGGAGACTCTTGGAGCAAGGCCTGGTCTCAAGGAGGGCAGCAAAGAAGCCACTTCTCTCCAGAAAAAACATCATGGACAGACTGATATTCTGCAAAAGGTACAGGCAGTGGACTGCTGAGGACTGGGGTAAAGTTATTTTCTCTGATGAATCCCCTTTTCGATTATTTGGGACATCAGGAAAACGCCTCATTCGGAGAAGACAAGGTGAGCGCTACCACCAGTCTTGTCTCATGCCAACTGTTAAGCATCCTGAAACCATTCATGTGTGGGGTTGCTTCTCAGCCAAGGGAATCGGCTCTCTCACAGTCTTGCCTAAAAACACAGCCATGAATAAAAAATGGTACCAGAATGTCCTCCAAGAGCAACTTCTCCCAACCCTCCAAGAGCAGTTTGGCGATCAACAATGCCTTTTCCAGCATGATGGAGCACCTTGCCATAAAGCAAAGGTGATAACTAAATGGCTCAGGGAACAAAACATAGAGATTTTGGGTCCATGGCCTGGAAACTCCCCAGATCTTAATCCCTTTGAGAACTTGTGGTCAATCATCAAGAGACGGGTGGCCAAACAAAAACCTAAAAATTCTGACAAAATGAAAGCATTGATTGTGCAAGAATGGACTGCTATCAGTCAGGATTTGGTCCAGAAGTTGATTGAGAGCATGCCAGGGAGAATTGCAGAGGTCCTGAAGAAGAAGGGTCAACACTGCAAATATTGACTTGCTGCATTAACTCATTCTAACTGTCAATATAAGCTTTTGTTACTCATATGTTTGCAATTATTATATTTCTGTCTGTGATAAAAACATCTGTCAAACACACAGAAAAACCAGAGGGCAGCAGATCATGTGAAAATATAATATTTGTGTCATTCTCAAAACTTTTGGCCATGACTGTATACATGTGTATTTACATACAGTATGTATGTGCAATGTGTGATGATTATATTTGAACAAATGTTGTTGTTTTTTTGTTCAAGAATAAATGTGGATTATTGTTCATGGAAAAAAAATAAGACATCCCCTGAAAATAGGCCCCAACACATCTTTTGAAGCAAAAATTTAAGACATCTTATTTTCAGGGAAACATGGTACTTGTTCCATACTAAAGACAAACACCACAACATATATCTGTATACCACGTCACAATCACTTTCCAAACGGATAAGTTTATTTCATGTTCAAAATGCAGCGGTAAGTCTGTGCAAGAAAAGGGCCAACGTTTCGGTTAAATGACCTTGTTCACTGCCAAAGCGAATGACAGAAGTGAATGCAGTGCTGGGATTCACCACAGCAGACCTGATTGCCCGTGAGTGTTAGTAATATGGTATGGCAGATATGGCAAAGCATTGTGTCTTTAGTTAACAAATAAATACATTATAAACTTAAAAGGCTACTACCAAGATATCAAATCATCCTTTATCTATGGGAAAGATGATTGCTGGGGGCCTGACCACTGAGACCCTGCTTGATCCCAAGAAAAGAGTTTTGATTTATCCCATCTATGGAACAATGGAAAGCTAGTACATCTGCAAGGGTCTCATAGGCCAAGGTGTTATGTTGCGACCCCGGACACTAGTGAAAATTAGTCCTCTAGGTGTGTGTGGTGTTAACAGTTGTAAATGTTTCCCACTCAGCCTGCATACTCTCAGATGACACAGAAACCTCAGATGTATCTTGTAGACCGGAAAGAAGACAGTTCACATTGCAAAAATAGCCTGAACTTTACTGGTGAAACATAAATACAGAAAGTAGCAGCTACAAGGCTTGGTTTTCACATCTTTGGTTCTATAAACAGACACAAGAACAATGCTCACATGTGGTGGCACAGCATAGGTGACTTCAATACTCCATTTAAACTAACTGTCCTTCACTGACCTGAGCGAACTTCTGTACGATACCTGTGCACTGGACTGGCAAGCCAAGTTTTTCTTGACTAAGACTCTGAGGTCCGACATACACATTGCCTCTTATTCCCCACTTCAGCTGCGCTGTCTCAGGGCCCCAACAAACCCACAGCTAGACCTTCTTCGGCTCATGGACATACCCACAGCAGCTGAATTCGTCTTCCTTGACTGTTCGACTTTCCTTTCCAGAATTCAGGATGTTCTGGCCATATTAAGATCCAGACTGCCACCTTATCCAGTACAGTTACATGGCTTGCTGTCTCATAAAATCTCTTCCTTGTACACACCCAGAGATGTGGCCTAGTGTAACACACTCCCTGTGACCGTCTTACCTCCTCTAACTTTACTACTAACTGCTGACTCCTCTAAGCAGTAAGTAGCTCTCTAAGCAGGAAGTAGCTCTCTAAGCAGAAAGTACAGTAGCTCTCTAAGCAGGAAGTAGCTCTCTAAGCAGGAAGTAGCTCTCTAAGCAGAAAGTACAGTAGCTCTCTAAGCAGGAAGTAGCTGTCTTCTTACTCCCAAAAACTCCTTCTATCTGCAGGGCTGCCAACTGAAACTCTTCTGTGCCCTGCATCTACACTGTTGTATTCAGCATCCCAACACTTATAAGTTCCTTAATCATACACTAAGAAGGTGCATCAAAGAGCAACACATGGAAATTGCAGCAATAAAACACTTATAAGGGCTAGAGGAGGGTGTTTTTTTTCTTTCGGCACTCTTACACATCTATTTCTTGCTGTTCTGTAGACAACGAATTAAGTGGTGCTGCACTGCTCTATTATTGCTCCATTGACATGGCCTCTGCAGATCATTTTTGGGATTTGTAGGAGTCCTACAATAAATTATTCGAAGGCATATCTGGTTCTTAATAATGAATGGCCTATCAATATTACAGTGGTGGGTGCCCGATTCCATACTTTTAGTATCTGATGTGCTTGGTATGACAACTAAGGGCAGCTCAGTCCCATTCAAGTGAATAGGATGGAGCTGCAATAGCTGGTATAGCCTCTGCTAAAGGTTGTGCCTGGAAAATAATGAAGAGGATGCAGAGTTTCAGATGTTCTCTAGTCTTTGTGAACTGTCCAGTAGTAATGATGATGTGCCAACCTTACATATGTGACAAAGGACAGTACACAAAGTCGGGTCCACAATGGTGGTGGCACTGGTGCGGTCAGGGATTTGGAGAGTAAAAGTTGTTTTTTGGTCTCGCAATAATGACCCTTATGAGCCCAAACATAACTTTGATGAAAGCTGATCGTGGCATTATACAGATTTGCATTGAAAATATTTTACAGAAAAGGAAATAAATCAAGACAAGACGTTGAAAACACTATAAATCTTTAATTTAAATTTATTCCTTTAAAAATATAATATTATGTGAATAAAATAATAAAATGAACCTTATAAAAACTTTCACTCCAAAAACACATTAATCATTTTAATTCAGTTAGAAACCTGGTGACGTGTCTAATGACCGGCATATTATAGGTTAGCCATTTACTATAGTGGGGCTACTATTGTGAGTGTTTAGAGGTGAAAGAAGAACATGGTTAAAAACAGAAACTGCCATAAGTATTATAGGCCAAGTACTATCCAAATGCAAGAGAGGGATATTGACTTGTGGGCAACGGAGTAGTAAAACTCATAAAATAGAAACAACAGTAAAAAGGTATAGATGGTACAGTGCATATACAATCATACAGGGTGGCCCAAAATATAGGCAACATAAATGGAAGATGTTTCGAGCACTTACAAGATTAAAGAGTGGTAAACAAATAATAAACATAGTAATAAAATGCAAATAAACTTCTTTTGTTGTGCGTCAGTTGTGACACATTTCATTGATTCAACTGTATAGCTCCTTTGGGCCAACCCTGTATAACTCCCAGTGATATGAGACTCTCGTCTGTCTGCAGTGGGTAACTATCGTGAAGCTGCCAGTCCCAGCACATCTTTGAAGGCCCGCTATGGCAGGCTGAGACTTGTCATTTCACAACAGGTGGAAAGTTGCATGTTGCATACCCCTCATCTACAGTACACTGTCAGCTTATGGAGATTCTGTATTTAATCTATGCTTTAAGAATGAATGGTAGAATTGAACATAAGCATAATAATAATAATATTCAGTATTATGTATATTAATCAGTATGGTACGCTTAGATCTTTATTGATCATTTAAACCTATAAAAATGACAACCACAAACAAAATGTACTATAGTATTAATGACATGTTAAATGGGAGTGTACATGATTATTGTTAAAAAAAAACTTAGATATCAAGGACACTACTGGTGATAAATATCCTGGAGATATTAATATGGTTTAAAGATTCCTCAATGGCACATGAATGATTTACATAAAGTATAGCTGAATAGGTGCAAGTTATGAAAAATAATATAATGCACGAGTAAACATACATAGAACTATAGATGATTACATTTATAGAGCCTCATGTCAAAGATGCAAGGAGTACACTAATACTAATACGCATGTCAGAACAGTGGTCTACCAGGGAGGACGGTTCCCGTTTATAGTAGGCTGCACTGCGGAAATAAAATTCTCTTGACATAGTGGAGTTGAAGGCTTTTATGGTCACAACCAGTTTCAACATTGTTATAGGAGTCGAAACGCATTGTGACAATCAAAGCCTTCAATTCCACTATGTCAAGAGAATTTTATTCCAGCAGCACCGGCAGGCTACTATAAACGTGAATCGTTCAACCTGGTCAGTATCTTCTGGTGAATTATTTCCCCCAGTCATGGGGCAGCAGCTGCTGGTATTCTTTACTCCTTCAGTTGTTGTGCCTCACATGTCAACACCAGGTGAGCACCACCAATTGTTTAAGTGTCCTCCATTTGGGTTTTACCCTATGTTTTGGTGCTGTATTTTCTCTACAGCTTCATTTTCTACAACAATAGCTAAGGAAGAAATCATTACACATGGATCATGTTTGACATCAAACCATGGCACAAAAGATTCACAGGCAAGGTAGATAAAGTATATAATATTTACCTGAGTTACATTGGAATTGTACTCCCCAAGTATGCAACCAATGCGTGTTTCGCCATCGCTTCCTCATAGGACAAATCAGTTTGTTTTGACCTTTGAGGAAGCAATGGCGAAACGCATCTTGAGCTCATTTCCGGGGGAGCATATTTCCCATGTAACCGTGCCTATCTTAATGTATTCAGCTATACTTTATGAACAATAATTATGCATACTCTTCGTTTTGATTCTTGTTAACATGACAATTCTCCGTATTTTTAATTGATTTTACGCATGTAAATAGTAATACAATAAAGATTGATTATTCATATTACATTTTACTTGTAGCAGTCATTTTTATTGGTTTAGATATTCAGTTTTTTCTGATGTTAACAGTATATAGTTTGTTACATGTACAGTAGGCCATTTTTTGCAGGTAATTATTTTCTTCTTGATTATTGTATATTCTACTGCTGTCAAGGATTGGACCTACATTCTTAGCTGTAACAATGGTGTCCAGTTTTTGGCACCTTTGCTGCTTATCAGTTAAACCCAAGATGGCGGGTCATGGGCGGTATCTGAAAAGTAATGCTGGGTTGACTGCAGCTCATGTCTATTGATAAAAAAGCTGAATTATTGTAAATGTGTTGTAAAATGTATGGTGAATGGAATTAATGATCTGTTCCAATATGCAGTTTTACTAGCCGGGTTCTGTGATGTTACACGCTCTCTTCACACCAATGAGATGCTCTATTGTTTGCTTTGCTTCCATTATAGCAGAATTCCCACTCTTTTGGTTCTGGGTTTGATCCTCCCAATTATTTAGATTTCATTTCAATGACAAACAAAAGATGACTAGAGCTCAGCTCTGCCCAAGGAGAAAGGCCACATTAAAATTCATCCCACGTAGCACATCTCCACCACATATAAAACAGACAGATGAGAATGAGGACAGAACAGTCAGAAATAATGTGCCGACATAACACAACATTCAGATCGGAGCAGCTTCTACACATTAATGTCGTCATTATCACTCGTACAACACACGAAAATCTAAGTGCAAATAGTGATCCTTCACACACAGGGCTCCCGGTATCTGGATCCGAGAGTTCTTCTTTTTGATAACAGTCTTAGTTTGCTTCAGTCTTTCTCTATTATTGCTGAAGAACTGGGTTTGGATGTTTTTCTTTCTTCCAGACTCTTTGCAAGTACCGCAAAACACAGATTCCGACAGCCCAAGCTTATCATGGAGTCATCTGAACGTCTCTCAGATGGCAAGTGCCATTCAATGCCCACAGAAACGTACAAGCTGTGTCCCACAGGAGCACATGGAAATAGTCATCAAATACAATTTGTGTGAAGTCACACCTTGCTTCTCAAAGCCTCTACCAAACTGTAGGATCCTTGTAACTTTGCCTTCTTCAGATGATAAATGATGGATCCAATAACCCCGACTGACACCAAAGCCACAGAGCCAAAAATAATTGTGGACGTGGGGTTGAATCTTGGGTCCTGTTGTCGTTCTGTTAGGAAGACAAAGAAATGGGGGATGGTTAAAAGAGTGAGCGGGCAGCACGATGGGAGCGACTGATCCCATTGATAGGACACAACAGATGCTGCTTCTATAGACAGAGTGGTGGGTCAGGTTCAGTAGTAATATATAGTAATGGGAATATGAGCAGGTGCCCATGCACAAAGCCAAAATAGACATTGACGTTAACTCTGTCAGTAGCATACATGTCAAATATCACACATATAGCAAAAAGACTAAAACATAAATCTACTTGTTAAATAGCAGTAACAGTTGCTTGTTATATGCGATGCTACCATAAAGGACTCAAAATCGGAACTGATAATTTACAACTTGCAAAATCACCAGTGTAGCACAAGTTCATTTCATTTCTTCTCTGCTACAGCTCATACAATCTTTAATATAAGCAAAGTATCCACCATTGATTGTCAAAGTGATCAAGCTCAAATCCAACTGCGAAGTCTTTGAAAGACACAAGTTTTCCCAAATCTACTCCCCTCCCCGGAAAGGAACCGAACGAACTTCAACATCATGGTAAACTCTAGAGCTCTTCAATATAGTGGTGTTAGGCGATATATGAAAAGGGAAAAAGTATTGAAAAAGTGATAGCACCAATGTTGACTTTCAATGATAGGATTTTGAGCTATATACCAATTTCCAGGAATACCAAGACATCTCCAGCGACTCTGGGCCACAGTAGTATCTATTCTCAATGGATCTGCCAGAATTAATTGTGGAACATTGTTCATCGCGACAGTATTTTACTAAATGATTCCTAAGGGTATGTGCCCACGATCCGGAGTTGCTGCAGGGTTTGACGCTGCGTATTTATGAAGCGTCCAACCCGCAGCATCCAGATGTTACATCATAGTGGATGGGATTTCAAGAAATCCCATGTCCACTGTGCGTCCACAGATACATGTGGATTATCTGCGGAGACTGACATGCGCCGCATCTTTCCATGTCAATTTCTCTTGCGGAGACTAGTATGAATTTCACCAATAGAATGTATTGGACGTGGTGAATTTGCACACTTCAGTGATCACATGCTGATTCACCTGCGTTCAATAGACGGCAGCGCTTTGGACGCAGCAAACATACGCTGCTTCCAAAGCGCTGCTACTTCCGGATCACTAGCACCCGGCCTAAAATACGGGTCCACAGTAAAAGTGGCTACTTTATATTGTAATCTTTTGTTTTCTGCTGTAAACCTCCATGTACACAATTTTGGGCACCATTTTCACATTTCTGTTTATTGTCCATTCCATTCAGACTGTTAATTGGTGAATGCGTCACAAAGAGTTCACAGACGCAAATTGGGATAATAGAAGCGCTGCACTTGTATTACAGTTACTGAAACGTCACAAGTATCAGCTCAGCAGCTGTGTGCCTGAATATGTCACTAATATGTAAATGTACCCGATGCTTCTGCACTTTACACCAGATGCACGTCTGATGTCAACCGAAAAGACGTTACACGGATGTTCTAGAAACATTTCTCACTTTCAGTTCCTAGAGGCCAATGTATGGTTTCCTGTGTGTGGGTTTTCATGGCTAGGGCTACATTCACATAACCGTGTGACACGTCCTACAGCAGTCTAATTGGTCCGCGTGAATTGGTCCGCGTGAATTACATTGGTCAGTGTGTGGTCTGATTCTTACCTGGAGAGCACATGTCCATGTAATATTCTCATCCCTTAAACTGATACATTGTTAAAGGGAACCTGTTTCCCCATATATAGTAGGACCAGCACCTTTAAGTCCTGTGTTACAGCATGCTAGAATTCTGTAAATATGCCCCCAATGTGCTCTGCATAACACAAAAAAATAGCTTTTATTCTACTCACTTGTGATGCAGTCCGGTCCAATGAGCGTCACTGGTCTTGATCCGGCACCTCCTCTCTTCTTGTGATCAGCGTCCACCTTCTTACTTCATGTGGATGATGGGTCTTAAGTCATCCAGACAGTCTCCCCGGCATCACACTCCTGCACAGGTATACTTCTCTCTTTCCTGCGCAGTCGCCCTTTGGCCTTTCCCCGCACATGCACATTACGGTATTTTGCCCTGCCCTTGGCAGAGCAGAGAGAAGGGCGCCTGCTCAGGAGCGTGATGGGGAACACTGCGTGGATGAGGTAGACATGTCATCTACACGACCAGGGAAAGACGACGGCGATGGCAAGAAGAGAGGAGGCGATGGATCAAGACCAGAGATGCCCATCGGACTGGACAGCCCTGTAGGTGAGTATAATGAAAGCTATCTTTTGTAGTATGCGGCATGGTTTGGGGACATATATACAACATTCTATAACTCTGTATATGAGGGCTTACAGGTTCGGGCCCTACTTTATATGGGAAAATCCTCAGGACAGATTTTTAAGGTTCAATGGATAAAAAAAGTTTACACAGTCTACCTGCTTCCTTGAGACAAAAAAACCCAGAATAAACTAGAAAGCATCCAGGATGACATCGGAGAAAAAAAATCATTCAGTTTCTCTCGGATGGTAACACTTATATAGTTGTCTAAAGTTAGCCTTACCCAAATGAACATTAAAAAGAAAAGTCAGTCTGCCCAAATTCTCTAAGGTAAGCTTACAGATAACCTACTATAAATGCTGCTCACCTGCCACAACGATATTGATGACCTCTGTTTCATTTCCAGCACTATTAAAGATTTTGAGGGTGTATGTTCCGGTGTCGTTGCGGGTGACATTGTGCAGTGTAAAGGTGCCATTTTGGGTCTGTAGCACTGTATTATTCTGGTCACACACTTTCTGAAGAATGATGGTTGGAGATGGGATGCTGTGGGTCTCACAAGTGATAGTGACTGTATCACCTTCTTTGACGTTCTGTGATGGAGTCACAACCACTGTGGTGTTTCGTGGTGGAACTGGAAGAAAATGTATGAGGTTAGTGGTATGGAAGATGGTATAAATCAGATATCTTTTCTGCCTTTTGAAATTACAATTAGGTTCTGTATAGAATACATTGTCTGTTAATGACTGATAATTTGCATACTCACTTTGTACGGTCAATGTGTTCAGAGCTACTTCCAGTCCCAGCACGTTGGTGGACTCACAGATGTATGTTCCTGCGTTCTCGATTTCTGCATGACTTATATTGTAAAATCCATCACTTGATTCCAGGCTAAGTAATTCTTCTTCTGTTCTCATTTTTAGGACAAGTTTAGGGTCTGGAGAGCCTTCTGAAGAACACCAAATCTGTACTATGTCACCCTCTCGCACGACTTCCGATGGAGATATGGTAATATAGGTGTTTTTGGGTGGAACTGTGAAAGAAACATAAAAACTGAGCTTTGCAGAATCAAACCCATATATTATAAGGCACCCGGACCTCAATACAGTACCTGTAATAGGGCCCCCAACTATCCTGCATTATCTACATGATAGACCTCCTGATAAAAGACAGAAGGTCCTTTAACACCCCTAGTGCAACTATCATCTCTGCACTCCTTATAGATACATCTTGGATATGATGCAGAAGTAGAAACTTTCTAAAATACGTTAAAGGGTTTTTTTCTTCAAAATTACAAATGATCCCTTATCCATGGAATAGGGGATAATCTTCTGCTTACTATGGGTCCTACTGCTGGAGCTCCCAGAAATCCTGAGATCGGGGGTCAGGAACTCTGGAAGCAGGGCTTTACAGTCTCATGTTGAATGCAGCAGGAGTGCACACGGTCAACCTATGTTCCATTCATTGTCTATGGGACTGCCGGAGAAAGCTGTATTCCCATTAACAATGATTGGAGCGGAGCTGAAGCATGTGCATTTTTTTCCCTTCCTGATGGGGCTGCAGAGCCTTGTTTTTGAGTTCCACACCCCACATCTCAAGATCATTGGGGGCCATTTGATCAACATGTAACCCCCCTATCCAATATATAGAGGATAGCTTGAATTTTGGGGAATAACCATTTAAGCATATACAGCATCTAACATTTACTCTGAGTATAGTACTCTAAACAGGTCTCACCTTGTACATTAAGCACGGCCTCTACAATCTCAGTCCCAACCATGTTGTTGGATTCACAGATATATATTCCTATATGTCTCTCTTCAGCACTTGAAATGATGTATTCTCCATCTTCAGCCACCAGATCAACCACATCGTGTTCCATCTTCATCTTCAGGGCCAATCTAGGAGCGGGAGATGCTTCGGAAGTGCATCTTATATGTACGTTATCTCCTTCTCTTACTACAGAGGATGGAGTTATAGAGATTTGCGTATTCTGGGGAGCAGCTGCTGGGTAAAATAAGAAATGTGATGGTGAATAGAAAAGAGTAATTTGACAATGCTGGACTAAACTTTGGGTGGTAGCTTGATTTTAAGTAAATTAAATAAATACATTTAAATCATTACATTCAGTTATTTTAGTTTTATTGTCTTGATCTAGCCATGTTAAAAGGGTTGTCGGCCTCAGGCTACAAGTCTACAGTCAACTCTATGTTACTGCAGACTTGTGAATCCTCACATCACCTGTACTACACGCTGTGAGGATTCTCAGGTCCCAGCGTCGGGAGCAGGAGGTCATGTGACCGCAAGTATTTGATTTGCACATTCCGACTAGACATGTCCGGTATCTTGCATTGAGAAAGGCCACGTAACTCTAGTCGGCAACTGACTGCATTTATGCAAATTGCATACTAGCGGTCTCACCTTGTACAGTCAGCGTGGCCTCTGCAATTTCCTCTCCGATGATATTTGATGCCTCACAGAGGTAGGTCCCGGTGTGCTCTCCTGCAGCATGTGGTATCATGTACAGTCCATGCTCCGATGCCAGCTCCGTCATGCCACGCTCTGTTTTCATCTTCAACACCAATTTAGGGGCAGGGGAAGCTTCAGATACGCACCGGATGTGTACACTGTCTCCATTTCTCACCGTATGTGATGGCGTGATAGTTAGAAATGTATTTTTGGGGGGAACTGTCAAAAGAGAAAAAGAATGTCAAAACTAAACTAACAGAGGTTAATGTTGATTTTAATGAATAAAGATTTGCTATGACGTGAGCAGATGGGTTGGACCTGTCACTTACTATAGATATGTCATTACTTGCCCTCTTGAATCTGGATTTTTGTTTTTCTTGTTCCTGTGACTCTCCGTTCTTGAAATATGTCTTCCTTCTATATAAATGTAATCTTGTTAGCCAAGATGATGTGGTCCTGGTCCTCAACTGTTTTTTCTGGGCATCTTCTTGAGGGTCTTGCCTTCTTGGCTAACAAGACCAAATCTACATACTAGGAAGAGTGACTACAACAGATTTAGATGAACAGTGGCAATTAGACCAGGTAATGACAATATTATGGCAAGTGACAGGTCTTCTTTAACAATAGGGGTGCAGACGTTCTAATTGTACACAGAACCTGATCTACCACTCCGTTTTCCAGATGTGATCTTTAGGCCACGTTCACACGTTCAGTATTTGGTCAGTATTTTACATCCTAATTTGTAAACCAAAACCAAGAGTGAGTGATAAATACAGAAGTGGTGACATGTTTCTATTATACTTTTCCACTGATTTTGGCTTCCAAAACTGATGTAAAATACTGACCAAATACTCAATGTGTGAACATGGCCTTAGGATACTCTGTTACAGATTTTGAATTTGGAATTTAAAGCTTCAAACCCCACCTCTGTGCTCCCATTATGTTCCCTGAGATTGCTGCCATGGAAGCTTATATTTCATCAGCACGCACGTAGCCATCCAGAAGTTATGGCCGCATTCTGCAATAAGTGACCATGGATGCCACCAGTTGATGTTGACCACTCACCTCGCACATTAAGTTCCAACTTGTGTTTCTCACTCCCTAGTCGGTTAGTCGCCTGGCACTGGTAAATCCCACTGGTCACTTTAGGTAAAGCAATCACTGAGTCTTCAGAAAGGAGAACACTCTCCCCCGTTAGTAAAAGTTTCCAGATGGAGATATTCGGCGTAGGGACTCCTTGAGAAATACAAGTCACGACAACCATATCTCCTTCGTTCACATCAATGGGTGAAGATGAAAGAATTGTTTCCCTGGGTGGATCTTTGAAAAAAAAAAAAAATAAATTGCTTCACGTTACAGAATTTTTCAGAAAAAAAAATGACAGTATGTAAATAAATAAATAATTGGATATTGCGATCTAGACGCTTACATTCCACTGTGAGGGATTCTGAAGTCTCGCTTACGCCATACTGATTCTCAGCCGTGCATTTGTAGACAGCGGCGTCTATTGGATCGGCTTCATCTATCACGACTTTCCCTGCCGAGTCTAAGAAAAACATTTCTCCGTCTTCCGAGATCTTCCACAATGTTACATTTGCGTCGCTGCTTGCAATGCATTCAATCGTAACCGCTTCTCCCTCTCTAACTGTTGTCGTAGGCGTCAATGACAGCAAGGGATTTTCTGGCGGACCTGAAAAGACCAAGACAATTTACTGCATGAAGTTTTTTTTTAACTTTTTATGTCCTAGTACAGATAATTCTCATGTCTTGCCTGATAAAATCTGTTAACATATGTACAAAAGAAACCAAACATCTGACTCCTATAAAGAGCTGAATGCTGGCTCAGAATGCAAAGATAGCAAATGAAAATGAGCTTGAAGGATAAAACACATATTAGAGGATACTGATCGACAATAACTCAGCTATAGATACTTATAGGGAACTATTAAATGGAGTGAAGAGATAAAATTACAACTTTTATTGAGACAATATTTGAAGTAGTGAGAACATTAAAGAGAGATTTTCAGCAAAAAAATGACTGTTCAAACCAAGCACAGTCTGTCAGTGGTCCTTGTTACCTACTTGTTTCCATCCAGCTCTTCCTTCATTGAAAGCTCTGGATTTACAGGAATCAGAGGAGGGTGACGAAAGATGGAAACAGGTAGGTGGGAAGAAGCACAGAATGGCTCAGCCATGCCTAGAGCGCACTGAGCAGTGGTGCTTGGTGAGGACAGTCATTTTGTGATAAGAGGCTTCCTTTATGGTAGCTGCTGCAAACCGCGGGCAGCAGGAATCAGAGCCTGGCCAAATTATAACAACCAAGTATATTTACTTGTAAGAACTGGGGACCACAGCCGGAGATGAGACTAACTCAGCGCCACTCCTTGCCGGCTCTTCCCAGCGCCGGTTTAGGTGATTGACAGGTATTTCCCTATGTACACACAAAGGAGAGAGCTGTCAATCACCGGCAGCATCGCTGGTCAGTGCCACTGTTTGCTTGGATCTTTAAAGTACATTTTCTCTGAAATGCAAAGTGTTTTAGATGACAGCCTTAGATTCATGCTGCCCGCAGCTTGGGCTGCATCAATCGCCTGAAAGGTTCTCTTTAAAAGAAGGAATATCTTACCTCGCACACTGATCTCCACCTGTGAGGATGTTTTCCCAACGCTGTTTTGGGCGTAACAGATATACACCCCACTATTTTCGGGTTCTGCATTTGCAAGTATTAGCGACCCCTGATCATCTGCTGACAGTTCATGCTCCACATCCCCCATTTGCTTCACCCATTGGATAACGTGGGATTTACTGTCAGATGAACACAACAGACGTATTTCTTCACCAGCTTTTACAGTTGTGGATGGTCGGACAATGATTTGGGGTTTTACTGGAGGATAGAGGAAAAGTCATAGTCAGCCCCTTAAGTAATAAAATAGTCAGTTCAAGCAATGGGTTAGGAGGTAACATTAGGTTTACGAGGAGAAAATAAATGTCATGCTTCCATTACTCACTCATTAGATGGAGCGTCTGGGCTGTGTGCCTCTGTATAGGCTCAGCATCAGAATCGGGAAACTCCAGTCTAGCCGCACATAGAATCGTAGACTTGTCCATCTCCTCTGCCAGGAGGACATCATGGGTCAGGCTGATGTTCTGAATCTCATTTTTGTTCTCTTCAGGGTCATACATAGCCACAGGAATATCATTCATCAGGATTTCAGCAGTCAGCCATTCTGCAGGATAGACGCTGGGGAAGACGCAGGTGATACGTGATGGCTGCCCAACCACAAGAGAGGAGACATGTAGGACGGGATCACTGGGGAACGCTGCAAGATAAAATCACTTTACTAATCTCATCCTGGACAGTAGACCTAAAAGACATGCACTTACCTCCCAGACCAGAGTTGATCCATCTGCTGCATCTCCCACCGGTGATGTGACATAACAATGTCATGTGACCACTGCAACCAATCATCAACTGCTGATCGACTGTTGCCTTCAATATTCAATCACAGCAGTTTTCTGGTCCAGGAGGTAAGTTTATGGTTCTTTAAATTTGTGCAGCAGAGTGGAACTATTAAGTAGAGGTTCTCCAATTTACAATCCCTTTAAAACGTAATATTCTGCTAATCTCTAGCTGCCACTTATGGGAGCGTAGGAGAAATATAGTATTTTGCCATATCAAAGGTAATATCATAGAATCATAGAATGTTAGAGTTGGAAGGGACCTCAAGGGTCATCGTGTCCAACCCCCTGCTCAATGCAGGATTCACTAAACTATCCTATGACAGTGTGACACATAGTCACCAATACCCATTCCACTGTCACACTGTATATGGAAACTTAATAGCTAAATCACAGCTTCATTTTGCTTTTGTCTGTACATAGAGAATCATGTATTGGGCCAACTACTGCTCATGATGAGGGTAAGTGGCTTTCTCCTGCACAGGGACCCACCCGTGTTTTCACCTTCTCTCCCGTGGGCCAGTCCTAGCCTGCATGCAGCAACGCATGCCATATTACAGTCTTACAGATTTTACTTGAAGCATTCATTATTTCTAGGAGAATACATAGATGTAACACACTGAGCCACGTAGACCACAGTGTTGGTTGCTGTGGACCACAACACCAGTCTGTGTTTAAAAAAAAAAGGAAATTTGTTTTATACTACGGTAGATCTGGCATTATGAGGTGACTGTTAGTGAAGTCATTCATCAGGGGAAGTTTCACAATCAGCAGGTTGTAATATCGCCGCCCTGTGTCGTTACTGGCGGTTTATTTGAAATATATTACTAACGTCTGCAATAAAGCCAACAACGTGGGGGATGAGCCCTGATCATTAATCTGATTCAGATCTGTAATAAATAGTTTTGTTAGGACCGGTATTCATCTTTGTTCTCCCAGCACTGCGCCTCCCTATTGTTCTCCTCCATAAACCCGAGAACAGTATGTACCATGCCTTCATTTCTGTACCGGCTGCCATATATCTTACAATGTAACGTCTTGATCATGTGAACAGGGGCGATCATATCAGGCACTTACAGTAGACGGTGATGGTGAAGCTCCTCTCTGCTGGCGCGTTGTCACATGACACAGTACACCGGTATGTGCCATCCGTCTCAGCTCGGACCTCCATGGTTAGGGTTGACTTTTGGTCCACAGTAACTACATTACCGCCCAAATAATTATCCGTGACGGGAGACCAGGTGAAGCCGGGATCCTTATTGCTACATTTCGATGCTAAACAAGTAATGTGAAGTTCTTCCCCAATTGCAGCTTTGATTGGAGTTTTCGGTGATAAAAGAGTGATATCCAAGGCAGAAGCTGAGGAAAGGACAACATATAAGCCACAAGCTGAAACCGCCATTCATTGTATCACAGAATAGAGAAAGACGACAGATACTGATTTCAATACACAATTCCTATTGAATTATAACATGGCTGATTTTTTTCAAAGATAGATAGATAGATAGACAGATAGATAGATAGATAGATAGATAGATAGATAGATAGATAGATAGACAAATAGATAGATAGATAGATAGATAGATAGATAGATAGATAGATAGATAGATAGATAGATAGATAGATAGACAGATAGATAGACAGATAGATAGATGAACAGATAGAAACAATGAAGAATGGCAAAAAAAGTGGAAAATCATACAGTATTTATTCCAAGCTCATTTATACGTTTTGGCTCTGGCAATATGCCTTTTTCAAGTTTCATTGTCAGAGCCGAAACGTTGTACACATGAGTTTGGAATAAATACAGTTTTTCACTCTTTTTTAAATGGGAGTGCTGCCATTCTTCATTGATTGTGTTTTATAGTCCAGTGGTCTGAACTCTGTGGTTTGCATCCACACTTAATGGTTGGTGCTAATTTATCCCCTTTTTTAATTTTAAATAGATAGACAGATAATAGGTAGATAGATAGATAGATAGATAGATAGATAGATAGATAGATAGATAGATAGATAGATAGATAATAGGTAGATAGATGGATACATAGATAGATAGATAATAGGTAGATAGATAGATAGATAGATAGATAGATAGATAGATAGATAGATAGATAGATAGATAGATAGATGGAAAAAAAATCAGGCAGCACTCCAGTTCAAGGAAAAATTGTGGGCTTTAATTCAGCACCAAGTGGTGCAACGTTTCGACCTCACAACATGGTCTTTGTCAAGCATGGTGCTTGACAAAGACCATGTTGTGAGGTCGAAACGTTGCACCACTTGGTGCTGGATTAAAGCCCACAATTTTTCATTTAACTGGAGTGCTGCCTGATTTTTTTCCATTTACATTTTGCGTTGGACAACCGCATTACCGTACTCAGGAAGTATTGCACCCAAAATCTGCTCAAATTTGTGCTGCTAGCATTCTTTTCTATTTAGATAGATAGATAATAGATAGATAGATAGATAGATAGATAGATAGATAGATAGATAGATAGATAGATAGATAGATAGATAAGTAGAAACAATCTTACTGTGCATAAAGATGATTTGATAGCAGAGCATCAGTGATGTTAAGGTAACAGGTCTGATCTTGGTCATGTTGGCGGTTCCGTTGTATGTGATGTTTCAGCAGAAAAGTAGGGTTCTATAAAAGCTCCTAATGGTCTTAAATTTCTAGTAAAGCTAAATCCAGTAGGGATGTTGTTGAATTCCAGGTTTTTGGGCAGCTAATAAATCCCAGTGCTGCTATACTTATCATACACAGGCTCTTGTGTTCTGCGCTCTCTTAGTGCCAGCCTTGCAGCTATGTAACAGACATCCCTGACAACCTTTTATAAGGTGATGGGAGGAGGGGGATTCCTGGTGGGGAAACCACGAGGCTGTATTTGAAACCTTATTAAAAAAGAAAATCAAATCATTGCCCCCTAGTGGAATATGAAACTATTACAACGTAAAATGCTTAGGATGACCTCCGCTGAACGGGTATGGAAATTCCTGACTTTAATCATTGTAATTCTCAGCAGTCATAATGTTTCAATAATAAAAAATGGACATTGAAAATTGAAACTGTACCTCATAGCAGTGAACGTTGTGAATAAGATAACATGTAAAACTGCTAATGACTAATGGGATAAAACTAAAATGACATTAAATTAACCCTACATTCAATATCTCAGGAAATTCTCAGACATTTGACAAAAGTTCATTATGAAGCATACTTTCTTTTACAATCAGAGCAACACATAGGCAATATAATTGGTAGCACTTTTCACATTTTCATTCCAGATGTAATGCCTTAACATGGTGCAAACCTAGCTGAATCTGTATTTCAGCTAATGACCACCATGATGCCGTGATGCCGTGTTATCCTTCCTTGGTTTCAAAATAAGAAACTAGATCTCTAGATCTGAGCTGAAAAAGTTAATGTGTATGCAAAATGTAAATGCATATTAACACATGACCATTACACAGAGAAAACCAGACACAAAAAAACAAATATCCTAAAATAAAATAAATAAAAAAATGTTTTGCAATAAATGCATGAAGGTAACATAGTAACATAGTTATTAAGGTTGAAGGAAGAC
>VIAB01007274.1:45681-56354 GCA_009801035.1 Oophaga pumilio | reverse complement strand
GAAAAAAAGGAAATTTGGTGAAAATTTGGAAAATTTTTCAATTTGCAAAATTTGAATTCTCATGCCCTTAAATCAGAGAGATATGTCACACAAAACAGTTAATAAATAACATTTCCCACATGTCTACTTTATATCCGCACAATTTTTGAAACAATATTTTTTTTGTAAGTAAGGTATAAGGGTTAAAAGTTGCCCAGCAATTTCTTATTTTTCCAAAAAAATTTAAAAAAACATTTTTTAGGGACCACCTCACATTTGAAATGACTTTGAGGGATCTATATGATAGAAAATACCAAAAAGTGAGACCATTCTAAAAACTTCTCCCCTCAAGGTGCTCAAACCCACATTTTATAAGTTTATTAATCCTTCAGTTGCTTCATAGGAATTTTTGAAATGTGGAAAAAAATGAACATTTCACTTTTTTAACAAATAATTTACATTAGACATCATGTTTTTATTTTTACAAGGGTAACGGGAAAAAATATACCCCAAAATTTGTTGTGCAATTTCTCCTGAGTACGCCAATGCCCTATATGTGGAGGAAAACAACTGTTTGAGTGCACGGTAGAGCTCAGAAGGGAAGGAGCGCCATTTGACTTTTTGAACGCAAAATTTGCTGGAATAATTAGTGGATGCCATGTGCCATTTGGAAAGCCCCTGATGTGCCTAAACAGTGGAAACCACCTTGAACCCCCAGGTGGTTCACAGATGCCAGATCAAGTATGATTCCAACAAAAGTGAACCCAAAACACAGAAGGTTACCCCTATGATCAAGTCCTCCACATTAGCCTCTACATGCACAGTATAATGAACCTACTGTACCCAACCTCAACTCCCAAGGCAAAGTATGGTGACCCCAACACACTAGGATCCCCCCAACTGTGACCCCCACACAGCTCTCCATGCAGTATAATGGGCCTAAATACAGTATAATAGCCCCACACTGTATAATGGCCCACATTAGCCTTCCACATAGTTTAATGGCCCCCACACAGCTCTCCACACAATATGATGGACCCCACACATACCTTCACACTGTATAATTGCTTACATACAGTATAATGCCCCCTCACATAGCCCTCTAAATATTATAATGACCCCACATTACCTTCCACATAGTAAAATGCACCCCCAATAATCCTCCATATAGAATAATGCGCCCTCATAATCCTCCATAGAATGTAATGCACTCCCCATGGCCCTCTATATATTATAATGCTCCCCCATGGTCATCCATACAATATAATACATTCCCCATGGTCATCCCTACAATATAATGCACCCCCCATGGTCCTCCATACAATATAATGCTATCCCCATGGTCCTCCACGTAAAATAATACACCCCCCATGGTCCTCCATACAATATAAAGCACCCCCATGAACCTCCATACAATATAATGCACCCCACATAGTCTTCCATACAATATAATGCACCCCTATACTTTGCCTTACTGTGAGCAGAGCATAAAACAGCATTGCGCAAGCACATAGTGAGGTAATCGGTGTCTTTCATATCAATCAAACCTAGGCACTTGGGCAGTACTATTTTACACCCTGTACACAGTAGGGCAGAGCAGAGTGCTCCTGTGTGGTCCTATGAGGCTACTGTGGAGGAGCGATATCTCGATTCATAATGTGGATGACACATCCCCATCAATCAAAACAAGAGGACCTGATTAGGAGCAGAGAGGAGTGACAGACGTCGCAGCGAGAATGCCCATCAGACTGAAGCACCCTTATTTACATACAGTGCGGGAGCATATCAAATGGTATTTTTTGGGTTATACATGGGGAGTTGGGAGCTGAAAGACACGTTTGTGGGATGCAGCACAGGAGCAGATAAAGGTGGTGCCATTTGTTCATAGGTACAAAAACTGGCGACAGGTTCCCTTTAAAGACAACCAGTAACTAACTCTCATTCCCTACCCTCATCCCAATGCCCTAGGCTGGCTCTATAGTTAACCCTGTCTATCCCTGCAACAGGAAAACTGCAGCCTTCAAGGGGATAAAACATTTAAAACAACAAATAACACAAAATACACACAGCAGGCTCCCCAGAGACTCCTCCTTTGTCTGATCCTTTTACAATAAATCACTTTATGCCTCTAACCTTGTTCTCTTTTCATCTCAAGGGACCACTGCTTGCCATGTGGCTGCAGCCACCACATGACTTACTTCCTCCTTACAGCCCTTATTTATCTAAGTGTTTCTATAGAGACACTCATGTTACAAATATAAATTAGTGGATCAATTTTCAGAATTCTTACCTTTCATTTGGTTTGTCAGGGTACACATATGATGTCTTTCCAGTCCTGGCTAATCAAAAGCTGAGCTGAAGACACCCGAAGACAACAGATTTGAAGGCCTCCCGTCTAGCCACCAGATACCACTAGACGCTAGGCTGGAGGCCCTCAAATCTATCAGCTGATCTCTAGTTACAAGTTACACAATTAAACCACTCATTGAAGGTAAACGTATTGCTTTTTTGTATTCAATAAGTGTTAAGCCCCCGTCTCACACAGCGATCTCGCTAGCGAGATCGCTGCTGAGTCACTAGTTTTGTGACGCAGCAGCAATCTTCCCAGCGATATCGCTGTGTGTGACATTCAGTAACGATCAGCCCCCCTGCCGGGTATCGCTGATCATCGCTGAATGTCCTGGACATTTTTTTGATCGCTGATCTCCCGCTGACAGGCACGCATCGCCGCGTGTGACAGGCGGGAGACCAGCGATCCGCTGGTAAGCAAGGTACACAGCGGGTTTCCAGGCGCGGGGCTGTGCCTAGAAACCCGCTGTGTACCTTGGATACCAGCGCCCTGATGCAGGGAGCTGGTAACCAAGGTACACAGCGGGTTTCCAGGCACCGCGCAGCGCCCGGAAACCTGATGTGTACCTTGGTTACCAGCTCCCTGCATCAGGGCGCCGGTATCCAACGTACACTGCGGGTAACTAAGCGATGTTACCCGCAGTGTCGCTGTGCTGATCACTGCCTGAGCTGCCTGTTTGGCAGCTCAGCAGCGATCATGTAGCGATACACCAGTGATCCTGACAAGTGCATATCGTTGTCGGGATCGCTGGTGTATCGCTATGTGAGACCCAGGCCAAAGAACCACATTCACAATTCCTGCAGGCTTTAGATTGGTTTACTGTGTATACTGTCATATTTTTTTGTGCTGTGTCTCATTCTCTGTTGTTTGTATTGTAGGAGAATCTGCAATGAAACGTTTTTTTTATTTATATTCAGATAATTATTAAGGTGATAATTGTGCAATGTTCCTTCCTAGAGACATTCTGAGAGGAAATTGTCTCATTATTGCTTTCCCCTACTTGTCAGTGAGAAGTGCTCACACAAACGCTGGTGCTATTGTTCACAGAAAACATTACGCTGCATAGAATGTAGCTGTCATGTTACCGCTTATTCAGAAGCATTTACACGGCTTATAATTACTGAATACGCGTTCAATGAAAAAGCCAACAATGCATCTTACCATAATCCTCATCATAAAGATTAATTCTAAGAAAAAAGGAAAGTGTGGGGGTAGAGCAGATACTAAAGGGCTAAGAAGTGCAAAGAATACAAAGATTATACAGAACATTCACCCCTTAAGGACTAGGCCTACTTTAGCATTAATGACCAAACTTTTTTTTTCTTCATCGTGTTTCCGGAGCCATCTTTTTTTTTTAAATAACGTAGCTGTATGAGGGTTTGTTGTTTGCAGGGTGTTTTTGTCTGTGGCACCATGAGAGGTACATATAATATAGGAACTAACTTATCTCTTTGGGAGTAGAATTTTAAAAAATGTAAAAAAAAAACAGCAATTCTAATTTGATTCGATTGTTTTACGGACCCATTGACTTGCATTGTCAATTTGTAAGTGAAAATTTGATATCTGAATGAAGTTTCATCTTGGCTGATGTCTCCTGTGTCATCATCATGTCCCGGAATCTTCACGCTCAACTCACCAAGGCTGACTTGAATACATGCTTTTACAAATGACTTTATATTTATTCTGTAGGTCAATACAATCAAAGAAATGCTAAATTTATAGTTTATCTGTATCATATTTGAGCAATAAATACATTAAAAAAAAAATTATTTTTGCGTTGCCTTGTTCTGGGAGCCATAAATGTAACATTTTTCTATCAACAGAGCTTTGTGACGGTTTATTTTTGTATGTGATAAGATGCAGTTCCCATTAGCACAATTTCGTGGTACATACAACTCTGTGTCCTCGATTCATCAATGCCCCTGCGCTTGTTTTTTGACTAGTTTTCTCTGTTTTGCGTTTTTATTTACACCCTATTCATTATTTTCATTATTTTATTTGCTCCTTTGTTGAAGTCAGGGGCGGACACTGACAGCTTGGGGCCCCTGAGCAAGAAATGTGTCCACCTCCTTTTATGGCAACAAAGCTACAGATATATACAGTTGTGCTCGAAAGTTTACATACCCCAGCAGAATTTTTGTTTTCTTGGCCTTATTTCAGAGAATATGAATGATAACACAAAAACGTTTTCTCCACTCATGGTTAGTGGTTGGATGAAGCCATTTATTGTCAAATTACTGTGTTTTCTCTTTTTAAATCATAATGACAACCCAAAACATCCAAATGACCCTGATCAAAAGTTTACATATTTCATTTCTTAATACCGTGTATTGCCCCTCTAATATCAATGACAGCTTGAAGTCTTTTGAGGTAGTTGTGGATGAGGTTCTTTATTTTCTCAAATGGTAAAGCTGCCCACTGTTCTTGGCAAAAAGCCTCCAGTTCCTGTAAATTCCTGGGCTGTCTAGCATGAACTGCGCGCTTGAGATCTCCCCAGAGTGGCTCAATGATATTGAGGTCAGGAGTTTTATTTAATTCAGTGGAATCATGGTTGAAAAGAAATGTCTGACCTTCATTTGTTCATGTTCATAGATTTTTTATTTATTATTACTTTATCAGATTCAAGTTATTTCTGTCACCATTGTGGGTTTTTCTGTCATTTTGACCACATGTGTATATAATGCAATGATGGCTGATGGAGTATGGGAAAGCTTCTTCTCTAATGGAGGAGCTGATGGACTGGTCGTCTGGTCACTGACTCCTCCATCAGCAATCATTTTATATCTAACAAGAGAGGGGACTATGTAATAAAAGAGTGTGCTGTGAATAACAAATATAACAGGAATGAACTATGTAAGAGACAGTGCTGTACATAACCGCAGAGGAAGTTATATAATAATGGACGGCACCATAGATAACTAGACAGGATGGTAAGTAATAAGGGACAGTGTTGTACATAATAAAAGAGTAAACTATGTAACTAAGGACGGTGTTATACATTATAAGTGAGTACACTATATGCTAAAGGACTCTGATATACATAAGTGAGTACATTATATACTAAGGGACTGTGCTATACATAATAACCAAATACACTATATACTAAGAGACTGTGCTATACATAATAAGGCTACATTCCTGTATCTGTGTGTAGTGTCAGTGTGCTGTGAGCTTTTACAGATGCATTGAGCATGTCCTATTCTGATCCTCAAAATCAGATCAGAAGAGAACATTCTCTGACCCTCAGGGAGCTTATTCTCAGATCTGTGATTTTCATGTACACACGTGGTCAAAATTGTTGGTACCCCTCGTTTAATGACAGAAAAACCCACAATGGTCACAGAAATAACTTGAATCTGACAAAATTAATAATAAATCAAAAATCTATGAAAATGAACAAATGAAAGTCAGACATTGCTTTTCAACCATGCTTCCACAGAATTTTAAAAAAATAAAACTCATGAAATAGGCCTGGAAATAAATGATGGTACCCCTGAAAATAATGTCACAAAAGGGATGTGGTGGTGTGTGTGTGTAGGCAATCTTGTGGGTAGTGATGGAGGTGGGGAGAAGGCAATGATGGAGGTGGGGGAGAGGGCAATGATGAGGGTGGTGGAGAGGTCAATGATGAGGGTGGTGGGGGGTGCAATGTTGAGGGTGGTGGAAAGGGCAATGATGGGGTGGTGGAGAGGGCAATGATGAGAGTGGTGGAGAGGGCAATGATGAGGGTGGTAAAGAGGGCAATGATGGGGTGGTGGGGAGAACAATGATTGGGGTGGTGGAGAGTGCAATGATGGAGGTGATGGTGAGAATAATGAATGGGGTGGTGGGGAGAACAATGATTGTGGTGGTGGAGAGGGCAATGATGGGTGGTGGAGAGGGCAATGATGAGCTCTCTCCTCCATCACTGCTTTCAACTGTATCGGCATCTATGCCCCTAACTCTAGCCCTGCCCAGCAGACTGCCAAGCTCAGAATCAGTGAATAAAATATAAGTTACACAATATCTTTTCACATAAACCTATAATGTATATTAATATCCAGCTTTATATCATGTTTTCCCTAGATTGCAAAGTAATCTGACAGATCCCATGTAAATATCTGCACGACTTCGTACTCCATTTTCTTCTTGTCCATTTATCTTTGGAAATTTCCATGTATCACAATGAGCTGACCCCCCAGCAAATAGAAGTCAATATGTAACTGTCATCCATTTGTTCTTTAGTGCTGGATGTTGCAAAACAAGGATAAAGATAAGAAAACCAGAGTCAAGCAATTAGAAATGATCACACATTTTATTTGAAAATAACCTGACTACATTTATTTTTTTTTTTTTTATTTCTGTAAGGATTATAAAGAATGGGAACATGAGTGGGAGTTAGATGAAAAATGGATGAGAAGAGAATGTAATCAATCGCTAAAGACCTTTAGATGTTTGTCTCCATGGAACACAATAGATGTACCACAGTTATCATGGGGCTTTCATCAAAACATAATGTTAGATTTCAAGATTTTAATGAATCACAAATCATTTTAAAGAGAACTTGTCAGGCAATTCATGCTGCCCAAACCGCGGACAGTGTATCAGAAAACATAGACAAAGGGTGTATATAAACTTTTTACCAAAATAACCCTTAAAATTAGGTAAAAGAAAAAAATCCCACTGCAACATAGCGTGAGGATGAACTATCTGTGTATATCAGAATGTCATGTTCTATAGAAACAAATGAAAAAAAGATTTTCTTTGGGCTGTACACAGTGCTGCCAAAAACTGGATATGAGATTAACTGTATAAACACTGCTTTACGGAACTGGTCCAGCTCCTTCATCAGGCTTATACAAGACAGGTAATGAAGACTAGCTTTATTATACCTTCTACAGTGCCGGCAGAAATCAAGTTAATTGATTAACATACATACTAAAACAAATAGATTTTACTAATGTAAAAATCAGAGAAATCTACAGTATCAAAAGTTAAAACACATATTCTGCTGGCTTGGATATGCCGAAATCATGCTGTAACCCCAATATACAAAAACTACGGCAGAGAAAAGGTCTCCAGGGAATTCATATTGGAACACTCTTCATTGAATGGTATTAGCCATACATTCATTGAGGCCCTAAGGTGTCAAAGTGGACAATTTGATTATCCAATAGTATTCCCCATTGTTGAGTCTCTGGAATCTATTGGATATATTATCTGCTACTTGTTTAAGCATAATGAGTTTCAAACAATTAGCATTTTTTTTATGTTCCATTAAGAAATATTTTCCCCCCACAGCAATAAGATCCCTTAATAGTTATTTGTGAGATGAAACTTGGTGTAGAATAAATGAATCCCCCCTGACGAAGGCTGACACTGAAACGCGCGTTGGGGTCGGCGCTTCTTCTTTTGTCCCCTGGCTCCTAACTGTCATCTAGGAATATACATCTAACAACTATACCGTTTATCTTACTGGGAATACTTAGTTCTATTATATATGTCAA
This sequence comes from Oophaga pumilio, assembly GCA_009801035.1. NCBI lineage: Eukaryota > Metazoa > Chordata > Amphibia > Anura > Dendrobatidae > Oophaga > Oophaga pumilio. Next base: position 48,539 of record VIAB01007274.1, on the reverse strand, counting down.
GAGTTCCCCTCACTTTACTTCCTCAAGCTATTCATGCACTCCACACTGTATATAAAAATAACCCAATAAATACGATATGGTACTACATATCCAAGTCTATAAGGTATGTACCTAGACTATCAAAGAGACCGGTGCCATGGACTAATGGATGCTTATCGAGATCTGGTAGTTCTCAAGTTTCTTTTATAACTACAATGGTTTTGATTCAAAACCTAATCCCTGGTATGAATAGGACTTTCATGGCAATTGTCAGGTGTCAATGACAGTTCACAAAGGTCAGCTAGTTTTTATTATTATTTATCTACAATTTTTGCATTGCTTTTTTATTTCACAACACTATCCAATGGCAAATAACCAGATATTTTTTTCTAATGCATTTTGGCATGCTTTTAATAGCTTGTTCCTATCTTTTATGAAGTGTGATTGATAAAGAACTTATTCAAAGGAAGATTAAGGTGATTCCATAATTTTTTTTTTATCCACTTACTCTTTTATCCAAAAAGATAGCGCTGACACGAATCTTATTACAAAAAGTACAAGTACATTGCTGAACGCAATAACGAGAACCACAAACAATGGAAAAATTACTACCTAGTGGAATTATAAAAGCGAGTCTTTCAGCACAGGAAAATCGGAGCCATCATTGAGTGTAGAGGAATAAACACTGCCGGGCTGAAAAGAATTTGACAAATTAGCCAAAAATGACCAGAAAAAACAAACTAAAATACTGCAAATGGAGCAAAAAGTGTTATATTAAAGTCCCGTGTTCAGTTAACGAGTTGAGAAACAAGAATGATGGGGCAGATTTACTATTCTTAAAGTACCTCGACTTTGGCAGAAATTGTGCAAAATATTGGTGCAAATTGGCACATGTAGTTTACACTTATTTATTATGTCACTTAAAGGCAAACTACCACGTGAACAAACGCTATTACCTTAGAGTTCCTACAAAAAACATGGAGTATGCATCCACTCATGTATAGTAAAATCAGCAAAAGTTTATTTAGAACAATACACAGCATAAATCAATAAAACAGATATTATGAAATTCTTTTTTTGAAGTCAAGTTATTGATGCAAAATGATGGACTTTTCTGTACAGATGCGCTTTTACACGCCTCCTCCCACACAAATAATACCATTGGGGCTATCCCCATTGGACAATTTCTCCGTATGAGGAGAATCAGTACCCCGAATGAGATGTTCGAGAGTCAGGCTATGGACCTTGGGGAGAGATATCTGCCAGTGGATACAGTAAAAGAAGTATCAAGCGGGGGTACACTCAGGCCAGAAACAGTAGGAGAAAACAGAAAGATCCTGTGATAGGCTATATCACCAATCCTAGAAAACAGAAAGATCCTGTGATAGGCTATATCACCAATCCTAGAAAACAGAAAGATCCTGTGATAGGCTATATCACCAATCCTAGAAAACAGAAAGATCCTGTGATAGGCTATATTTCAACCTATAAGCACCAGTGGGAAACCACATAAAGACATGTCATAAAGACACATTGGGCTATACTTAAAACAGAACCCACTCTGTCAAAAGACCTGTCAGATGTACCGCTTATGACTGCCCAAAGGTGTAAAAACCTTAAGGACATCTTGGTCAGTAGCAGGGCTGGCGTCAGCACCTGGCGCACCCAGGCAAGTACCAGGGCCCTGACTAAGTGGGTGGGCCAGCTTGCTGTCAGGGACACCAGTGCACTATGTGGGGCCGATGCCTGTGCCAGTGTCGGTGCCCACAAGCATATGGAGCATCTTATTGGGCCATTTACATATGGAGTACCTTATGGGTCAAATTACATTTGGAACAATATATGGGGCCCATTATATATGGAGCATCTTATAGGGTCAATTATATATGGAGTATTATCTGGGATTCATTGTGTTTGGAGCAATATATGGTGTCCATCATACACTGTATGGAGCATTACATGGGGACTATTCTGTATGGAGCATTGTATTGGGCCCATTCTGTATTGTGCAATATATGGGGCCCATCATATACTCTATGGTGCATTATATTGGGCTCATTATACTGTATGGAGCATTATATGGGGCTCATTATTCTGTATGGAGCACTATGTGGTGCCCATAATACTGTATGGAGCAATATATGGGGCTCATTATTCTGTATGGAGCACTGTGTGGTGCCCATAATAGTGTATCGAGGACTATACTGTCTGGTTTCTGACCTATTGTAGAATTTACAATAGATATAACTCATGTAATGTAAGTAGTGTAATCTTTGGCATTGTACTATACCTATATTTCTCTGCCGTATCTGTGCATCATGAATCGTGGTATGTGAAAAAGGGGCCCACTGAGACTTTTTCACCCGGGGCCCACAACAACTTGGAGCTGGCCCAAGTCAGAAGCCACTATGTGGCCAAAATGCCAGATTTCTTTAATGCAGGGAAACGTAAATGGGGATGTTACCCATGTGGGAATTGTTGGGCCTGCCGGAACCACATACGTCCAATATCATTTACCTCTGCGGATGGCTCTAGAGAATATAAGATCACAGACTACATCTTATGTAGCATGACTTTTGTTGTGTATTATGCCATATGCACATGTAAACTTGTTTTTATTGGCCTTACATGACGTGAACTAAATGTGCGCACCCAAGAACATTTGAGGGACATTATGGCTGCAAGTGAGGTGGATGACATTGCAGCTTTAAAAACGATTCCTAGATATTTCAGGCTGTACCATAAATGTAACCCCAATGAATTGAAAACTTTTGGCACATTGGCATCCGTGGGTTTGATCAAACAATTGAGTTTTGTTCCTTTTTTATGTATCTCCCTGCTCACTTTCCCCAGTCCCGCATGCTCGGTGCCTCGGGGTG
>VIAB01007273.1:69573-85861 GCA_009801035.1 Oophaga pumilio | reverse complement strand
GCAGCACATACCAGAATGGGAGACCATGTACCTATAAAAAATGCCTGCCACCCGAGCGTAGAACGGGTTCATCACTAGTATACTATAAGGAACTTATCACTACTCTGCTTCGCTAACTGTTGATTTAATTCCTTTCTCAGCAGAACTACTCTCCCTAAAATAGACCTTAGCCACTTTCATTTGAGTTATTTCAAAAGAGGGAAAAGACCCGCTACTTTGTAGCAGTTATCGTCCTTCTCAATGCAGATCTAAAGTTGTGGGCTAAGCTTCTGGTGACAAGGATGAGTGTCATGCTTTCTGTATTATCCAGTCTAATCAACTGAAAGGATAGGGACTGGGAGGGGAAAAACAATTCCTCCAGACTCAGTGACACCATCTTTTATTCAGTTAAAAAGAGGGCCCACCTGTTGCTTTCAACCACTGATGTGGTGGGCACCTTAGAGGGATTTGGCTTCCCACCTGCCTATATAGCTTCAGTCTTAATCCTCTACTCCTAACCCTCAGCAAGAGTAAGGGTAAAGGGCACATTATCTTGGGGTTTTAATATTCACAATGGGACATATCAAGGGTGTCCTCTTTCCCCCTCATTGTTTAGCTTAACAAAGGAATCATTAATGCAACGAATTAGGCAGGACACCAAAGTTCAAGGAGTACAAACTGATCACACTGTCCAAATTTCTGCGGCCTTCACAGATTTTTTATTTCTCATGCTCTCTAATCCTATCAAAGCGTTTCCTAAACTTATGGAAATCTTTGAACAGCACGGAGTCTTGTCTAATTTTAAAATAAATTCTGAAAAATCAGAATCTTTAAATATAACCACTACCAGAAGAGACATTGCTTTTTACAAACACATACCCCATTTAAATAGCTTCAATCTTTTATTATCTTTTATTAAATATCTAGGGGTCCACATTATCATTACCAACAATACAACCTGCCTCTGCAGCCATAACTATTCTCCCCTCCTGTTAAAAATTAAATCCCTCTTACAAGCATATGACATCTCTTTTATGTCCTGGATGGGTAGAATGAATGTTTTTAAAACTTACTTTCTCCCCAAAATACTTTACATGCTAAATATGGTACCCATAGAGATCCCAATTCACTTTTTTAACACCCTTTGAACACTTTTCTCTCAATTTATTGGAGGTAGAAAAGCCCTCGACTCCCCTTTAAACTATTTTCCTTTCCAAAACAATGCAGTGGGGAAAATAAGTATTTGATACACTGCTGATTTTGCAAGTTTTCCCATCTACAAAGACTGGCGAGGTCTGTAATTTTTATTGTAGGTACACTTCAACTGTGAGAGACAGAATCTTTAAAAATATGCAGAATATCACGTTCTATGATTTTTACATAATTAATTTGCATATTATTGCATGAAATAAGTATTTGATACAATGGAAAAACAGAAAATAAAATTTGGTACAGAAACCTTTGTTTGCAATGACAGAAGTCAGACATTTCCTGCAGTTCTTGACCAAGTTTGCATACAGTGCAGCAGGGATTTTGGCCCACTCCATACAGATCTTCTCAAGATCTTTCAGGTTTTGGGGCTGTCACTGGTCAACATTGACTATCAGCTTCTTCTAAAGATTTTCTATTGGGTTCAGGTCTGGAGACTGGCTAGGTCACTACAGTACTTTGAAATGCTTCTTACAGAGCCTCTCCTTAGTTGCCCTAGCTGTGTGTTTCAGGTTATTGTCATGCTGGAAGACCCAGCCATAACCCATCATCAATGCTCTTACTGAGTGAAGGTGGTTGTTGGCCAAAATCTTGCGATAAATGACTCCACCCATCATCCTTCAATATGGTGTAGACATCCTGTCCCATTTGCAGAAACGCACCCCCAAAGTATGATGTTTCCCCAGCTATGCTTCACGGTTGGGATGGTGTTCTTGGGGTTGTACCCATCCTTTGTCTTCCTCCAAACACGACGAGTGGAGTTGGTACAAAAAAGTTCTATTTTTTGTCTCATCAGATCACATGACCTTCTCCCATGCCTCCCCTGGATCATCTGGTCATTGGTGAACTTCTAACGAGCCTGGACATATGCTGGCATGAGCATGCTTGCCCTGCAGGATTTTAATCCATGATGGCGTATTGTGTTACTAAAGGTAATGTTTGAGACTGTGGTCCCAACTCTCTTCAGGTCATTGACCAGGTCCTCCTATGTAGTTCTGGGCTGATTCCTGACCTTTCTCAGAATCATCCTTACCCCACGAGGCGAGATCTTACATTTGACCCCAAGACCAAGGAAGCTTGACAGACATCTTGTGTTTCTTCCATTTTCTAATAATTGTGCCAACAGTTGTTGCCTTCTTACTAAGTCACGTGCCTATTGTCTTATAGCCTATCCCAGCCTTATGCAGGTCTACAATTTTATCCCTGGTGTCCTTAGACAGCTCTTTGGTCTTGGCCATGGTGGTGTAACAATAATGTAGGTACTATAGAATCTAATTGCATGGGATAAAACAAAACTGAGACCAAAGCTGAGGTAAACAAGTGTATTTAGCAAAATAACTATAGGAATGTTATATACAGTATATGTATGTACCTGATGAAGACATTTTATACTGTCGAAACGCGTTGTATGTGCTTTTTCTTGAGAAATAAAAAAAACCTTTTTTGGATAATAAGAAGCTTTGGATCCTACACCTACGGGAGCACAAATAGCCTGGTAAAAAGTTTATTGGATAACATTCCTATGGTTACTTGGTCTGAGTGTCGTACTAGCTACCAGGGATTTGCAGCATACCGACCACAGAAGAAATCCACCTTTGAACACCTAATGGTCCTAAGTGACCTACATGTAAGATATTAAGATTTATAAAAGGTGAGTGCCACCTATATTCACCTACAATCTAATTATACATTTACATTTAGATTGGTGCGCTTTCTTCCTTTCCTTCCCTTTTATCAGAAATTTAACAAAATAAGAAACTGAACCAAATCTAGCAGAGATCTTCCTGCAATAGTAATGAAGTGCACAGCACAATATAGAAATGATCATCAAACTGAATAGCGTGGCGCGACTACTAGTACGCACAAGTCAAGCAGTAATATGAAGTGAGAGTACGTACGGCACTTAACGTAGAAGTCCAGCAATAATATGAGCAACAATGCACCCAGCATTTAACGTAGAAGTCCAGCAATACACAGGTGGAGCATTAACAGGAGAGGGTTACTAAATGTACCTTTAGGGCTGAAAAGTCCCACTCAAATCCAGCACCACAGCCCACACAGAGCACAATCCAAGAGGTGATAACGATGTCAGAATCTCTTACTGGCAGTTCCAGAGATGAGTAACTCCACACTACAGTCATGGCCAAAAGTTTTGAGAATGACACAAATATTATATTTTCACATGATCTGCTCAGCCCTCTGGTTTTTATGTGTGTTTGACAGATGTTTTTTATCACAAACAGAAATATAATTGCAAACATATGAGTAACAAAAGCTTATATTGACAGTTAGAATGAGTTAATGCAGCAAGTCAATATTTGCAGTGTTGACCCTTCTTCTTCAGGACCTCTGCAACTCTCCCTGGCATGCTCTCAATCAACTTCTGTACCAAATCCTGACTGATAGCAGTCCATTCTTGCACAATCAATGCTTTCATTTTGTCAGAATTTTTAGGTTTTTGTTTGTCCACCCGTCTCTTGATGATTAACCACAAGTTCTCAATCTGATTAAGATCTGGGGAGTTTCCAGGCCATGGACCCAAAATCTCCTTGTTTTGTTCCCTGAGCCATTTAGTTATCACCTTTGCTTTATGGCTAGGTGCTCCATCATGCTGGAAAAGGCATTGTTGATCGCCAAACTGCTCTTGGAGGGTTGGGAGAAGTTGCTCTTGGAGGACATTCTGGTACCATTCTTTATTCATGGCTGTGTTTTTAGGCAAGACTGTGAGAGAGCCGATTCCCTTGGCTGAGAAGCAACCCCACACATGAATGGTTTCAGGATGCTTAACAGTTGGCATGAGACAAGACTGGTGGTAGCGCTCACCTTGTCTTCTCCGAATGAGGCGTTTTCCTGATGTCCCAAACAATCGAAAAGGGGATTCATCAGAGAAAATAACTTTACCCCAGTCCTCAGCAGTCCACTGCCTGTACCTTTTGCAGAATATCAGTCTGTCCATTATGTTTTTTCTGGAGAGAAGTGGCTTCTTTGCTGCCCTCCTTGAGACCAGGCCTTGCTCCAAGAGTCTCCGCCTCACAGTGCGTGCAGATGCACTCACACCTGCCTGCTGCCATTCCTGAGCAAGCTCTGCACTGCTGGTAGCCCGATCCCGCAGCTGAAACACTTTTAAGAGACGGTCCTGGCGCTTGCTGGTCTTTCTTGGGCGCCCTGGAGCCTTTTTGGCAACAATGGAACCTCTCTCCTTGAAGTTCTTGATGATGCGATAGATTGTTGACTGAGGTGCAATCTTTCTAGTTGCGATACTCTTCCCTGTTAGGCCATTTTTGTGCATTGCAATGATGACTGCACGTGTTTCTTTAGAGATAACCATGGTTAACAAGAGAAGCAATGATGCCAAGCACCAGCCTCCTTTTAAAGTGTCCAGTGGTGTCATTCTTACTTAATCATGACAGATTGATCTCCAGCCATGTCCTCATCAACACCCACACCTGTGTTAATGGAGCAATCACTGAAAAGAAGTTAGCTGGTCCTTTTAAGGCAGGGCTGCAATGATGTTGAAATGTGTTTTGGGGGATAAAGTTCATTTTCTAGCCAAATATTGACTTTGCAAGTAATTGCTGTTAAGCTGATCACTCTTTATAACATTCTGGAGTATATGCAAATTGCCATTAGAAAAAGTGAAGCAGTAGACTTTGTAAAAATTAATATTTGTGTCATTCTCAAAACTTTTGTCCATGACTGTAGAAGTCCGGACAATAAGTAACACCGGCCAGGATCAGGAAGGCGCACAGATGGCAGAAGGCAGCTGTAAATGGAGAGGCAGAGCACCAAGTAACGAGCAGCAGCAGCAGGAACTCCGGAAGCAGACCAGAAGGAACCTCAGCAGCCAGCAGCAAGAAAATACTCAGGCAAGGAGGATCTCCTGAGCCGAACTTAAATAGCAGGACAGACAGGAAGTTCCAGGACAGGGCGAGGTACAAAACTCCATCTTGGACAAGGGCAAACAGGCTCAATGGAAAATCTAGAATCCTTACATTACTCCCACCTTAGACGTGGCCTCAGGACTATCCAGGACTAGGTTTTCCAGGATATTTCTGGTGAAACAGAGCAATCTAATGAGGAGCACAGATATTACTCACCAGCTCCCAAGAGTTCTCCTCGGACGGATTTCCTTGCCACTTGGTTAGGTACTGCAGCTGATCATGGAGTCCAGAATCTTCTCCACGACAAATTGTTCTTGTCCGTCCGCCAACACAGGCTGAGGAGGAGGCGCAAGTAAAAGTATTCGGAGACACTGGTTTTAATAGGGAGGCATGGAACACAGGATGTACCTTCATGGTCCTTGGTAACTTCAGACAACAGGCAACGGAACTCACGATCCCAGAGATCTTGAATAGGCCGATGAATTTCTGTCCCAGCTTCTGTGACAGAACATTCAATTTCAAATTTTTCGTAGATAACCACACAGAGTCCCCTACCTTGAACGTAGGTGCCGGCCTCTTAAACCTATCGGCAGATCTTTTATATCTCTCCTGTGCAGTAGATAGTGATTCCTTCAGAGTTTCCGGATTTTGTTTCATTGCCACCAACCTCTCATGAACTGCAGGCACCGGTGCATCAATCGGGGATCTGGGAAGAATACTAGGATGATAACCCAGGTTGGCAAAGCAGGGTGTTACCTTAGTTGATGCACTCTGTGAGTTGTAACAAAACTCTGCTAGAGGAAGCAACTCCAACCAGTCATCCTGCGAATGACTGATATAGCATTGAAGATACTGTTCCAGAGTCTTATTAGTCCGTTCCGTCTGCCCATTAGTCTGAGGATGATATTCAGAAGACAGACAGACATTGATACCAAGCGAAGAACAAAATCCTTTTCAGAATCTGGATGTAAACTGCACTCCCCGATCAGAGATGATTTCAACCGGAACTCAATGCAGCTGGAACACATTCTGAATGACCAGATCTACTGTCTCCTTGGCTGAGGGAAGACCAGTACAAGGAATGAAGTGGGCAGCTTTAGTGAGGCGATATATTACAACCAGGATAGAATTCTTTACCCCAGAGGTGGGTAATTCCACTATAAAGTCCATAGAAATAGACCCCCATGGGGGATAGGGGACAGGCAGTGGTTGCAGCAATTCAGTAGGTGATACACGAGGTGTCTTAAAGAGTGCATAAACCTCACAAGAGAGAACTTAGCTATTCACGTCCTTCAGACTGGTAGGCCACCAAAAGAAACAGCTCAGGAACTCCTGTGTCTTCTGTATCCACCGATGACTAGCCAACTTGGAGTCATGGACAAACTTGAGGATCTGCAGCCTTACGACCTCCGAAACGTATAAATGTCGATCTTGGACCCACATACCGTTCTTGAGAACTAAGTCCTCATCATCAGTCGGGTTAGGGAGAACTGGGTCTGCGTCATAGGCCTCCCTAATAGTCTTCCATAAGTCCTTATTCTGGACGACTCCGATAATGTTGGCATCCGACAAAGTGGTCTTGGACAGGGTCCCAGGTACAGAATCCATGGCATGGATTCAGGACAAAGCATCCGCTTTCCCATTACGTGAACCTGGGAGGTAAGAAATGACACAGTTAAATTGATTCAAATATAGACTCCAACGAGCCTGACATGGAGAAAGACATCTCGCGGATCTAAGAAATTCCAGATTGCGATGATCCGTGAGGACAATAACTTGTTGTGCTGCCCCCTGCAGATGGTGCCTCCATTCCTTAAATGCAGTGATAATGGCTAGAAGCTCTTTATCTCCCACATCATAATTCTTCTCTGCAGAAGAAAGTCTACGAGAGAAAAAAGCACACAGATGTAAGAGACCCTTCTCTCCTGTTCTCTGCGAGAGGATGGCCCTTAGAGCACAATCTGAAGCGTCCACTTCCACGATGAAAGGAAGTGCTGGGTTAGGGTGAATCAATACTGGTGCAGAAGTGAAACGGGTCTTAAGACAATCAAAGGTCTCTTGAGCCTGTGTAGACCACAAGAAAGTATTTTCCTTCTTGGTTAGTTGTGTAATAGGTCGAACAATTTCAAAGAAATTATGAATAAAACGTCTATAAAAGTTTGCAAATCCGATAGTACATTGTACCTCCTTGACATTTTTAGGTGCTGACCAATCAAGAATAGCCTGGATCTTACTTGCCTCCATGTTAAGCCCCTGTGGCGAGATGACAGAACCCAGAAATTGAATCTCTGTGCGATGGAACTCACATTTACTCACAATATAGAAATGATCAGCAAACTGAATAGCGGGGCGCGATCGCTAGTATGCGCAAGTCCAGCAGTAATATGAAGCGAGAGTACGTACGGCACTTAACGTAGAAGTCCAGCAATACGTAGGTGGAGCATTAACAGGAGAGTGTTACTAAATGTACCTTTAGGGCTGAAAAGTACCGCTCAAGTCCAACACCACAGCCCACACAGAACACAGTCCAAGAGGTGATAACAATGTCAGAATCTCTTACTGACCACAGCAGTTCCAGAGATGAGTAGCTCCACACTAGAAGTCCGGACATTAAGTAATACCGGCCAAGATCAGGAAGCCGCACAGAGGGCAGAAGGCAGCTGTAAGTGGAGAGGCAGAGCACCGAGTAACAAGCAGCAGCAGCAGGAACTCCAGAAGCATACCAGGAGGAAGCTCAGAAGTCAGCAGCAACAAAATACTCAGGCAAGGAGGATCTCCTGAGCCGGATTTAAATAGCAGGACAGATAGGAAGTTCCAGGACAGGGCGAAGTACAAAACTCCATCTTGGACAAGGGCAAACAGGTTCAATGGAAAATCCTGAATCCTTACAGGTGGAGAGGTTGGAGTCTGATTGATTCAGTGTGTGGACAGGTGTCTTTTATGCAGGTAACGAGTTCAAACAGGTGCAATTAATACAGGAAATGAGTGCAGAGTAGGAGGGCTTCTTAAAAAAAAACTAGCAGGTCTGTGTGAGCCAGAATTCTTGCTAGTTGGTAGGTGATTAAATACTTATTTCATGCAATAAAATGCAATTTAATTACAGTAGTTTAAAATCATACAATGTGCTTTTCTGGATTTTTTTAAGATTTTGTCTCTCACAGATAAAAATTGCAGACCTCTCCATTCTTTGTAGGTGGGAAAACTTGCAAAATTGACAGTGTATCAAATACTTATTTTCCCCACTGTATGTATGTCTTGGTCTTCCTGACATCCATTCCTGCTGTAAATCCATTCACTTAGGTGGATGCATGAGATTTGCACACCTATAAAAACAAACCTGTGATACAGAAGTAGAATGCCTTCTGTTAAGCAAAAATGTCCATCCATACCTCTGGACCAACTTTCCACTTATACCGATACTTTTATTACTGAAATAACTTTAACTACTATTAAGCTTAAAGTAGAAAAAGGATTTTGTCGATTCCCTCTGCCTTATCTCCTGTAAGTACTATTCCTTATTTTTTAAACCTTATGTTGATGTCTATATGTTTATGTTTCTCTAATTATAACCCAAAGACTTGCTATGGATCAGCAACCGTGTCACGTCATCCCTCAACTTCCTACAAACACTTCATGTCAAAGTATCATTACCGACCTTTATTCAAAGTTCCCACATCCCAGAATCTGGTCCTCGATTTACTTAAAAATTAACATGCCCTATCTCTAGGTTGATTCCTAAAATCTATGACCAGCTAATTCCCCCTGCCAAGCTCAAGCAAACTAGCTTATTTACTTTCCTGGAAAAAAATACATTAAAATAACCTGTTTTGAAAAATAAAAAAGATACTTTACTAAACTCCCATAGTTTTTCCAGATGTACACTCCTATCAGAAAATGCTTGAAAATTCACTTCCCATTATTATAAAATACCTGAATTATTGTGCCATTTAGGGTTAGCGGAATCAAACATTTATTAGAGATGTTCTTTCACACTTTTTTGTGTTGCGCAAAAGTAAAGTTGGTCTGGTCAAAATAGAAACTACCTTACATGATCTAGGCATCCTTTCATCCCATCTCTAGATGATTTGGTATTGTCTAAACCTTCCAAGAAGCATAAACCGTTCAAACATAACCTAATTGCACTGTTTTTGGCAACTTCTAAACACTTAATTTCTCTTTTCTGGAAACAATCCACTTTTCTGAGTAGCAAAGGTCCACTTAATCTTCCGCCTCGAAGAACTTTCCAGTTGGGAAACACAAACTCCTGATCCGTCAGCACTTGGCTTCCTTGGTTAAACAATGCTCCCATCCTATTAGCTAAAAATGCTACTCCTTCCTTGCATTGATAATGGATATGATCTTCTTCCACTCAAAGCCTTCTATTTGTTACCACGTCACTTGATGATTTTCGCAATTCTTGCATTTCCCCTTTACTAACCCCTAAATAAAGTATTATCTTCACTCATTATCAAGCAATTTATGGTACATCCATTTAGTATTTTTTAGTAATGTTTTCTTTTCTGTTTTACTAGTTTTACTTTTTATAGTAAGTGGTACCTGTATTAACTTTCTCCTGATTGCTCTTTGATATCTCCTGCATTATTTTACTGTTTTGATTATCCTTTGTATACAGAAAGTTCCTATCTATATCCTATCTAGTCTGTAAATGAAATCCATTTTGTATTATTCTATTGTATTCTTCCTGGATCATCAGTGTTATCACAGATCACAGCGCAATAGCAGCTAATGTGCCTTCTCTAGGAGCCTGGAAATAGGCGGAGGTCGTACCCCAGAGAGAATAATATTAAATCTGAGTGGTGCTGATAAGTGTTTGGCTTTGTTAAGAAGACAATGAACTACAGGTTTGGCAGAGATACTTTATTTAAACTCCCCAGAGTGCAATACACATCTTGCTCCACTGTTTTAACAGTCTTAAATCATACAGATAGGTCGAGATGCAAATCAGTCATGACAACGGCAATGGTTAAAAATTCTTGGTGTTTTATATGCTTTCAATTAAGAACAAATGCTTGTTTGAATAAGCTAGGTAAATGGGCAAGATGTCATAGCCCTGCATGTGGATAATCCAGTAGACAAAAATTAAAATTTAACACTTGAATTTTTGACAGAAAGGCCCTCCCAGTATTGGACTGGAGAACACTGGCTTACCATCATATGATTTTTGGGGCTCTCCGTGTGGCATTATGGAAATAAGGCAGGGCAAAGTCTGAAAAAGAGGACAGCACTTGCTACGTGAATACAAAGCATGTGATACTCAGAGATTTATTTCCTTTTTTAATGTTTTTTTGTAGCATTACTGCTTTTTCCTTATTTGAAATACAATGGATTTGATGGACCACATTGAAACAGCATGGTATCTAGTTTCTAAAAAAAATGGTCAAAGGAAGATGGTGTAGAGTAATGTTTTAATGAGTATTTTTTTAATACTTTATTAATAGCTTTAATAACACGAACATTCAAATGAATGGGGCAAAAACGCATAAAAACACATTTAAGAATGCCTCAAAATATGCTTATTTTACAAAGCGTTTTTTCTGCCAACACTCTTCTTTGGATGGAAAAAAATCTGCTCGAAGTACTCAACGTCTGTACATACCTTAGCATGTATAAAAGTAAATCTACTAAATTTACTTTTACGTGCTTTGTCTTAACTGCAAGCTCTAAAATGGTTAAAAGTGCATCATTTGGTGAGTCATTAATGGAAGTGCTAGAAGTGCACTTCACTCCTCAAAACACAACGAAATATAAGGCGATCATTATGTCTACTGAACGTTTGGCCTTAAATAATGAGTATGTAGACAGTAATAATGTACACAATATTTACATCTAATAAATAACAACCCGCTGTGATTCTCACCTAGAATAGGTCTCATGCTGAGCTGCACATGGATTCAGCATTTTCAGGTAGTAACAGTGCAAATGATAAATTTCTGTTGCATATGGCGCTTCAAAGAATTTGAAAATTAATGTGGAAATTGTCCTGAACTAGCGATTTTTAAATATACAGAGTGACAATTCTTTGTGATGATTTTCTCTGTACATTGCATATGGTGAAATCAGAAGCAAAATCCACATTTAATAAATGCAGAATTTGGTGTGTTAGTGCATTTATTGGTGCGGATTTACTGTGGAAAATAACACAGCAAATCTGTTTCTTAAATAATCACCCTTAGGGTATATTGCATATTTGTTGTGAATTTTCTGCATAATCCATAGTGTAACACAATACCGACTAGAAAAGAGTGGAACAAATCTTATGGCCCTTTGTGCAGATCATTTTACAGCGAACCTTCTACATGCAGGGGCAAATTAAGAAATTAAGGGTAGCCACGGCCTCGGGCAGTTAGGAGTGCTTGTTCCAGATGTTTCATGTGATATATCGCATGACATTTTTGAGAGGTTATATGATATGTCATGTGATGAACACATAGGTGCTATGATTGACATCTCCAGATGTAAAGAGAAAGAGGGAGCAGTGCACATAAGGGCACATTTCACATTTTTTTCCAATTTATAGTGCTATACATAATAGAGGATGCTATGTAATAAGGAATGGCACTATACAGAAGTCGAGAGGACACTACAGTGGAGGAAATAAGTATTTGATCCCTTGCTGATTTTGTAAGTTTGTCCACTGTCAAAGACATGAACAGTCTATAATTTTAAGGGTAGGTTAATTTTAACATTGAGAGATAGAATATCAAAAATAAAATCAAGAAAATCACATTGTATAAATTATATACATTTATTTGCATTTTGCAGTGAGAAATAAGTATTTGATCCCTCTGGCGAACAAGACTTAATACTTGGTGGCAAAATCCTTGTTGGCAAGCACAGCAGTCAGACTTCTTTTGTAGTTGATGAGGCTTTCGCACACGTCAGGAGGAATTTTGGTCCACTCCTCTTTGCAGATCATCTCTAAATCATTAAGATTTTGAGGCTTTCGCTTGGCAACTCGGAGCTTCATCTCCCTCCATAAGTTTTCTATGGGATTTAGATCTGGAGACTGGCTAGGCCACTCCATGACCTTAATGAGCAACTCCTTTGTTGCCTTGGCTGTATGTTTTGGGTCATTGTCTTGCTGGAAGACTCAGCCACGACCCATTTTTAATGTCCTGGCAGAGGGAAGGAGGCTGTCACTCAGGATCTTACGGTACATGGCTCCATCCATTCACCCATTGATGCGGTGAAGTAGTCCTGTGCCCTTAGCAGAGAAATACCCCCAAAACATACTGTTCCCACCTCCATACTTGACAATCAGGACAGTGTTCTTTGGATCATAGACAGCATTTCTCTTCCTCCAAACAAAGCGAGTTGAGTTAAGGCAAAAGAACTCAATTTTTGTCTCATCTGACCACAGCACCTTCTCCCAATCACTCACAGAATCATCCAGGTGTTCATTGGAAAACTTCAGATGGGCCTGCACATGTGCCTTTTTGAGCAGGGGGACTTTGCGGACACTGCAGGATTTTAAACCTTTACGGCATAATGTGTTACCAATTGTTTTCTTGGTGACTGTGGTCCCAACTGCCTTGATTCATTAACAAGTTCCCCCCTCGTGTAGTTTTAGCCTGATCTCTCACCTTCCTCATGATCAAGGATACCCCACAAAGTGAGATTTTGCATGGTGCCCCAGATCGATGTCGATTCACAGTCATTTTGTATTTTTTCCATTTTCTTACTATAGCACCAACAGTTGTCTCCTTCTTACCCAGCGTGTTACTTATGGTTTTGTAGCCTATTCCAGCTGTGTGCAGGTCTATGATCTTGTCTTTGATATCCTTATAAAGCTCTTTGGTCTTCCTCTTGTTGTAGAGGTTAGAGTCTGACTGATTAACTGAGTCTGAGGACAGGAGTCTTTTATAAAGGTGACTATGTAAGACAGCTGTCTTTAATGCAGGTAACTAGTTGATTAGGAGCGTCTAACTGGTCTGTAGGAGCCAGAACTCTTAATGGTTGGTAGGGGATGAAATTCTTATATCTCACTGCAAAATGCAAATAAATTTATATAATTTATACAATGTGATTTTCTGGATTTTATTTTTGGTATTCTATCTCTCAATGTTAAAATTAACCTACCCTTATAATTATATTATAAACTGTTCTTGTCTTTGTCAGTGGGCAAACTTAGAAAATCAGCAAGGGATCAAATACTTATTTCCCCCACTGTATATAATAAAAGATGCTACTATGCATAACAAGAGAGGATGCTATCTAACAAGGGACTACACTATATATAACAAGAAGGGATGCTATCTAATAAAGGTCGGTGCTATACATGAGAAGTTGAACATGGCATGAATCTAACAGTCATCTCTCTTCTCTTGCAGATATATATTTCATTCATCTGCTGCATTTGTCCTGCAACCTCATTCCATCTCTGCAAGCATATTTGAATAGTATATATTTTATTCATCTTACTGATCTGGTTCCTAATGCTGTTAGGTCATCCCACTAGCTCAAAGAGTTTTATGATCCATGTTGGCCTTAAAACTTGTTTGTTTTCTCAACATTTATTGTATCCTGCTGCCTTAATTTAGTTGATTGATTGTTAACAAGTCAAATTAATGATAGATTAAGAAGAAAACTCATATATATTCAGGTAGAGCTTTGGGAAAGCATTTACAGTATGTACGGGGCATTTATGCACATTTTATTCCAAGTACATTTTCTTCAAAGTGTCTGGCAATTTAACATGGCAGTTAGACTGGCCAGGAGACAGGTAAGACATTCAAAGAAACCTACTTCCAGAACATTTGGATGTCAACAAATATTCACCATATGTAGTTGTATAATTTATCCTGCAATAACCCCAGAGCCTGAAAAAACACATTAACATCATTCAAAACAGGATCCCCAGGTGTCAGGGAAAAAGCCCAATCCTGAGGGTCGCCGCGCAACAGGGAGATGATAATTTGAACCTGCTATGCAGCGCTTCCTGAGGACTTAGGCTTCAGGGCAAAAAACAACTTACAGTTATTTTTAAAATTCAGAAATTTAGACCGATCCCCCAAAAATGAATCTGGCATGGGGATCCTAGGTTCCACAACCGGCAACCTAGTGATATAGGCAGCAATACTCTGAACCTCAGCGGCGAGCCGCTCAACACGACCAGACAACTGCACAATCTCCATTGAGGACAAAGAGAAATTCCTCCTCAGCACCCAGGGAGAAAGAGGGAAAAAATGCAACAAGCAGAAAAAAGAAAAAAATAAATTTTCTGACAACTCCTTTTTTTTTTTTCCTTTATGCTCACTATCCTTCCCTTCTGTTGAGTACCAAAGAATTTTCAGTTTGACCGGTAATACTGTTATGTTTCGGTAGCTGAGGAGGACAGGGGCAAAAAAACGCCGAAGCAGCAAGACACCAGAGAGGCTGGGACCTAATGGGTTGCAGATCCCTAAACTAACCGCACAACTAGAAGTAGCCGTGGAGCGGACCTACGGTGATCCTAGACGCCTCGGCATAGCCGGAGAGTTAGCTACACCTGAAGATAGAAAGAGGAAAGCTAACTTCCCCGGAGTAGAGACCCCAAAGAAATAGGAAGCCCCCAAACATGTAATGTCAGTTAGACAAGAGGAAAACACGAACACAGACAGAAAATAGAATGAGCAAATGTTGGGGCCCAAATCTGTCTAGAAAGCAAAGTACAGGAGAGAAATTCTGTCTGCAACCCAGAAAAACAATAACAAAAATACCAGCACTTCTGATTACAAAAAACCTGAGATCACACGATCTCGACCACCTACAGTACAGACCAAAAGTTTGCACACACCTTCTCATAGTTTTGATGCCTTCAGTGTGATTCTACAATTTTCATAGCCATGAAAATACAGAAAAATCTTTGAATGAGAAGGTGTGTCCAAACTTTTGGTCGGTACTGTATATCAGATCTCTAATGTGAAACACAGCTACCCAGAAGTAAAAAATATCACAGGAACAGAGAACAAGTGCAAATACAAAATGAGAACAGGAGGCAGCGCAAGCCCCCAAAGGGGACCCGGCTGTAGTCCAAGGCAAGACAGCAAAAAGCAGGGAAAATCAAACCACAGAAAAAAAAACAGAAAGTCACTTATCTGAATGATAGCAGGAAAGCAAGCTGAAATTCCAACAAAGACCTGGAAGCAACAATTGATTACCGGCGAGGATCATGGGAGTTCAGCTCACTTATATCAGGCCAGTCAGCTCCACCTGAGATCCATTCCTTAATTGATTCAGTACTCTCAGCAACCACCGGAGGGAGCCTCAGCTCCGAAGTCATCTCCAAGACATTCACAACAGGATCCCTGATTCAAGGAAAGGCAATCCCAAAAGAATTGAATCTAGCAGTTCAGATAACATGTAAAGTTTTTTTTTCATCAATTAAAACATTGTTCAAAGGAAAATCCACATCCACATTAAGGTTATGAATAAGAAGTATCACTTTGAAATGCATCAACCAGGTCCCTGAATCTTTTTCTTGGGACTTTTATAACTGCTCATTTGATTATGTGGATTTTCCTTTGAACAATGTTTTTATTAATGGAATAAAGTTTACGTTTTTTCTTAAGTGCTGGATCAAATTCCCCTTTTTTGGATTGCTACCATCCACCTTTCATGTCTCCCTTCACTATTTCCTCATAATATGTAAGAGCCCTCACTCCTCTTAGTATCTGTTGATTTATGTGATTATTGTTATTCTGTAATGTCTTTATTTGTCTGTACAAGTCCCCTCTGAAATGTGAAGTACTACGGAATATGTTGTCAATACAGAAATAAAATTATTATTATTTTAATTATTATGAGAAAAGAGAACTATGTAATAATGGATGGCACTATATATAACAAGAGCAGACACTGTGATAAGGGACAGTGCTGTACATAACAAAATGGTAGACTATGTAATAGGCGACAGCTCTATACATAACAGGAGTGGATACTATGTAATAACGGATAGTGCTATGCATAACAATAGGAAATGCTATGTAATAAGGGACAGCACTATTCATAACAAAGAGAGGACTCTATAGTCCAAAGGATGACGCTATACATAATAAGAAAAGACACTATAATAATAATGAACTTGATGATACCAAAAGTTAGAGGTCGAGTTCCCGCTTCTGCACAGGGGGAATCTCGAGCCGTTCCCGCTGCGGTCTCCCATCCATTTCCGGCTGCAGTGGAACCTCCTCAGCAGAGACGTCGGTCCCAGCGTCTTG
>VIAB01007273.1:7053-17163 GCA_009801035.1 Oophaga pumilio | reverse complement strand
ATACGTGGTCAAGTGCTTCTGGGCAGGAACGGTACATCTCGCTGATGACACAGTGGGTTAACATAGTGGAAGCCGGGACGCAGTCAGACCTTGAGATGGAACATGTCCTCCCGACGCCAAGGATTGTGGGATCTAGGTCAATTAGGGTTGCCCCCACAGTCTACAGCTCCTGCACCTCATCCTCCTCCTCCTTTTCAGCCTCCATCGCCGAAATGACCACATCGGTCACAAGCTGGAAGCATCTCTGCACTGCCTCAGCCAAGCGGCAACAGTCTGTGCTGAAGCTAATATGCTTAGGTGACAAACCGCACAATGCTGAAGAGTTGTGGACAGCTCTAAAAGAGCATGCAGATCTGTGGCTGACACCGCTAAACCTTCAGCCTGGCATGGTCGTGTGTGACAATTGCCGGAACCTGGTGGAGGCTCTGAGGCAAGGTGAGCTCACATACCATGCGTGGCCCATGTGCTTAACCTCGTGGTTCAACAGTTTCTCAAAACCTACCCAGAGCTGCCGGATCTGCTTGTCAAAGTATGCCACCTGTGTGCCCATTTTAGAAAGTCAGCTTGCCTTGCTTCAGCAGCGTTTGCAGCTTCCAGCTCATCGACTGGTGTGTGATGTCTCCTCGCATTGAAACTCTACACTGCAGATGTTGGGAAGGATTTGTTAGCAGAAGAGGGCAGTTTTTGACTACCAGCACCAACAAGGCCGTCGGTATTCAGTTCAGACTCCACACATAAGACCTCAGGAGTGGATATGGATGTACCATCCTTCAAATCTTTGAGGACTCCATCAAGATGGTGAGCAGCAATGATGCCATAAGTAGCATCTCCATCCCACTTCTCTGTCTTCTGAAACGCTCTCTGTCTACAATCAAAGAGGATGCATTGCAGGTGGAGCACGATGAGATGGAGCAAAGCACCATACAGGGTGATTACACACAGCCCAACCTCATCTCATCCCATTGTGGATTGGGTGACAACGAGGAAGAGGAGGAAGAACAGGAGCTAGTTTCATGCGCTATAGACGGTAGTACCTGCACATCTGTCATACCGTCTGTTCAGCGTGGAAAGCCTGAGGACAGGAACGAGGACAAGGAGGAGGAGAGCATGAAGGTCAGTCATCCTCTTGGTGAGAACACGGAAGTCTTAGAGTTTGGCACGCATGGCTGAGTTTATGTTACGCTGCCTTGACCGTGACCCTCGTGTTCTCAAAATTTTGGGTGACGGTCATTACTGGTTGGTGACACTTCTAGACCCACGCTACAAGGAGAACTTTCTATCTCTTATTCCCGAGGCAGACAGGTCTACTAAAATGGGGCAGTACCAGAAGGCCCTTGTTGCGGAATTATTAAAAAAATTCCCATCTGAAAACGCTGGTGGCAGAGGCCACAATTCTTTGGACAACCAAGGAGTACAGGCGAGAGAGACACAACTCCAGTTCAGCAGAGGCAGGGGAACACAGTCGAAGTTCTGGGAGACTTTTCTCAGACCCTCCCATCGCACAGGCCCTGAGGCGCGGGGTACTCTCACAAGGAGTGCAAAGTTTGGGAAGATGCTGAGGGAGTACCTTGCTGACCGTACTAACGTCCTCCATGATTCCTCTGTGCCTTATAATTATTGGGTGTCCAAGCTGGACACGTGGCATGGACTGGCTCTGTACACCTTGGAGATCCTGGCCTGCCCTGCCGCTAGCGTTTTGTCAGAGCGGGTTTTTAGTGCTGCTGGTGGAATTATAACTGATAAGCGCATCCGCCTGTCAACTCAAAATGCTGACAGGCTTACTGTTATAAAAATGAACAAGGGCAGGATTTGTCCAGACTTCTCAACACCACTGAATGATAGCAGCGTAACATAAACTCAAATCCAGTTTCTTTTTTTGGGAGATCTATTCCAATGAACCTCTTCACACCCACACATGGGTATATGCTTTCTGATTTGGGCTATTTGCTGTTGTCCTCCTTCTCCTTATGCTCATCATCCACCACCACTATATCACCAGGGTGACCGTGTTCCGTGATGCAACACCCAAATATTTTTTTAAAGGGTGTTTATGATGCCCGTAACAAAAATTTGTATACAGTATGTTCATGTATACCCCCCAGGGGAAAATGTTTGTCAGTCCATACACTTAGTGCATGGGCATTACAAGTATAAGAAAACCCGCTCCTTTCTAATGGGAACATTTTTTAATGAGTCCCACCTCCACGTCTCTACCAAGGGGCTTTGTAGTGCCTCCAAATTTTTGGCAGCCCTTGCATTCACTGCATAGGCAAACACTATGGGAGATCCGCTCCTTTCTAATGGGAACATTTTATTATGAGGCCCTACTCCACGTCTCTAGCGTCTCTACCAAGGGGCAATGTAGTGCCTCCCAATTTTGGGCAGCTCTTGCATTCACTGCATAGGCAAACAGTATGGGGGTACCAACTTCCTAATAATGGGAACATTGTTTTCAGGTGTCCCTCCTGTATGTCTGTTCAAAGGGTTATTGGCGTGTGTCTGTAAGCAGGTGCAGGAATGCAGTAACGCAGTGATTGCAGAACAAACCTGTATAACAATGCTATTTAATTTTTAACAAGAAGGATGGCAATGGTCTCCTCACAGGGAGCTAATAATAAACAAGGGAAGTAAAAGGGTTAACGCAACAGTCTGGTTTTGAAACAGCACTTATCGTAGTCTTCGCTGGTCCTCATCCACATACAGTCTGATGGTAGCTGGAGCACTGGCAACGCCTGGCGTGGTGTCCTCAGATGAATTTAAAAAAAATCACGGTCCAACTTCTGGTGGCAACGGGCGGTCACCGATTTTGCCTGCTGAGCCCCTAGTCCATAACCCTGTGCAGCCAAGGTGGGGAGCGCTGCAGGAGTCTCTGTCTCACATGTGTGCTTCTGCATATCTATCAGCAGTGGGGAACGCACCTCAGGGTCCTGCAACTGGCTCCCGCTCCTCCGCGCGAGCACTGCACTCTGCTTTGCCGGGTGCGCCGCTCTCTAAACACTCACTGGCTCACTGGAGCGTTCGTCTAAGCTCTGCTGGGGCACGTCTCCCTACTGCCTCTGTCGCTGCGGAGCGTGCCTCACACCTCTCTCTGCTCTCACTGCCGTCGGGAAACTGAGACCTCTTTCCGGCGCTTCTTGCTCACTGCCCGGCTTAGCCACGCCCAGTCTCCCCGGGGTCATGGGACCTTTCCGGTTCCCCATTCTTTCCCCCTGGCAACACTGGACACAGCTTCTACAGTTTCAGACCCAGCATGACACAGGTACCCATAGCCTGGTCTTCCTTCTTACACATCCAAATTTGGGGCAGGCCTTGCATTCAAAGCATAGGCAAACAGTATGGGAGTACCAAATTCCTAATAATGGGAACACTGATTTCAGGAGACCCTTCTGTACATCTCTTCAAATGGGTATTGGGGTGCGTCTACATTTGGGGCAGCCCTGCCACTCACTGCATACGCAACAACAGTATAGGAGACGCACTGTTTAATAATGGGAACAACAAAGCATAGCCGGCTGATGACTCTCTAAGAATAGTGAGGGCAGACTGCTGGCCCTTTAAGAATAGTAAAGGCTGTCTGATGGCCCTATAAAAATAGGCTTTGTGACTTTCAGAGTTCTTCCTTCATAAATGAAACAGGATGTGTCTGAAGATGTGTCACACACCACATGGTCAGCTACGGTTGTAAAATGTTAAAATGACATTTCCCAGTGAATGCATTTGTCTTGATTGAAAGCAATGCTAAAGTTGAAAAACGCATCAAAAACGCTGCAAGTGAACATAGCCCAAGTGGTGGAGGAGCATTTTTGTTTATTTATTTTGCCTTATATGTAAGTCATTACCCTGGAAAGGATGTTCCTTAACATATTTCCCAGGAAAATCCATTTTGGTTTCGTTTTTGTATATTTTAGTGTGCGCCTGTAAAAGTGGTGTAAGACTCTGACAACATTATTCACAGCAGTGACCTGGGAGTCAGAAGTAGCTCCATGGGGTCTTCCCCATGCAGTTCCCATGTCATTTGAGCACTGTTCCCATTGGTTTCTGCAATTTCTAGTCCCTCTGCAGACCGTCGGGGGGTCCGCAGCAAAAATGCTCGAGTTTCCCATGGACTTACATTGGGCTCGTTGCTCGGGTCGAGCACCCGATTATTCCAATTTGCTTGACCCAAGCAACGAGCACACGAGCATTTGAGTGCTCGTCCATCACGACTCAGGATGAATTCGTCTGTTTCCAGATACAGCAGAAAAGCAAGGAGTGCACTCAGCTGGCTCATAAATTGGCTCATAGAAAAAGCATCATTATGGAATGCAGACCCTGTATGTATCGTGTAAAAGTACACGTCAAAATATTTGTAAGTGTAGAGCCATCACACCTTGGATTTTTTAGAATTGTTCAGATTCCAATCTAGTAAGGGAGTACATGAGCTACGTGATCATTTTTACGCGTGTTTTTGCATGTGGGAATGTGAGTAATTCCTTTGGACGCTTTTTAACACATGAATTTGTGGTTTAGTTGACAACTAGTAATAAAAATCTTTCACCACTTCAATTAGAGCATTTCTTCCAAGAACTACATTTGTATTCAAGTCCTGAGTTGTTGAATTGTTGCTGCTGAAACCAGCAAACGGCATTCAAATGCTCATGATCAAGTTTTTGGCAAGAGGTCAAATAAGAGTGCCATCTCCACCTTTACTCTGTCAGCACCACATTTGTTTTTGCACTTTATAAAATTACATTATAATCATTATTACTAAAAAGCAACAAGGGAGCAGTTTCCTAATGCCTAGAAACTTTTCTTTGAGCCATTCAGGAAAAGACGCTGAAAAAATAATATATTTTTCACAGTTTTCTGCATTTGGAATAGGAATATTTGAGTTAATGCATTATTGTTGGGGTCCTTATCATTCAGTCACGGCTCCTTCTCTTCATCACACCAATCACACATTGGAAAAAACTTTTAAATCCTAGTAGCTTAATTAGTGGTGATGATAATAATTATTATCTTTCTTCTCTGCTACCATTATATGAAGCATATCATTTGCTGTTCAGTAATGGCTTTATTTTATATATGCTGCATTCTTGCCTTTGATATCACTATATATATCGTTTTTTCATTTATTTTTGCTTAAACTAGTAAAAAATAGCTTACTTATCTACAGTCAATGCAAACACCTTTAAAAAAAAAAAAAAAATCTAAACCTTTCATGGATAAAGAATTGTATCAGCTTCCAGGTTCTAAATTAGAAATCTCTTTGTTCCAGTTAACACAACATGAATTGCTCTTGATGTGGAAATCGCAATGCTTTGTAAGCAGGAATGTATTTGAGGTTTTCATTTTTTAGATTACTGAGGCGGCAATGGTTTGCAGAGATACAGTGAAAACTTGTGTACTGACAGATTGCATTTCTTCATCCCTTACCTTAAATTGAATTCTGCCCTTTAATAGAATTTTCTTTTTTTAATCTCAAAAGGTCCAAAATTAATTTCCTAATGCATCTTTATACCGGTTAGGTCTCACCCTATGTATTTTAAAGGGTGAAACCAACTATCAAAATCTACATCGTAAATTAAAATGCTGCAGATTTAGAAACCGCACTGCAACTGAATTATTGCTGCCAAAATTTGCTGAAGCATTCAGATGATATTTGATAAAAACTTTGCTGAAGCAAAAAAAGCAGATTTCAGCGTCTTTAAACATACAGATGGCATGAGTTTTCATGAAATCACACCCACTTTAGGCCAAATTCACACATCTGTTTTACGGCCATGTTTGATCCATATCCAGTGGCTTGCAAAAGTATTCACCTCTCTTGGCTTTTTTCCTATTTTGCTACATTGCAAACTGTGTTTAAATATTTGTGTAATACGATTTGTGTGTGATTCATCAACACTAAATAATCTATGTTGGTGATATGAAGTGAGAAAACATAGTAACATAGTTATTAAGGTTGAAGGAAGACTTTAAGTCCATATCCTATCCTAACCTGCCCTAATATGCTATAGGCATAAATTACATTTATGGGATCAAATAACTAAAAATTGCCATGCGCATATGTATTCACCCCTTTTGCTATGAAGTTTCTAAAAATTAAGTTGCTGAAAAATACAAGTCAGGGTTGGGCAATAAAAAATTCCCTATCTCTGATGAATCCCCAGAGCACTCTTAACCCCTTCACGCCGCAGCCCTTTTTCGGTTTTGCGTTTCTGTTTTTCGCCCTCCTTCTTCCCAGAGCCATAACTTTTTTATTTTTCCGTCAATATGTCCATGTGGGGGCTTATTTTTTGTGGGACGAGTTGTACTTTTGAATGACACCATTGGTTCTACTGGAAAAAAATTCCAAGTGCAGTGAAATTGCAAAAAAAGTGCAATCCCACATTTGTTTTTTGTTTAGCTTTTTTGCAAGGTTCACTAAATGCTAAAACTGACCTGCCATTAGGATTCTCCAGGTCATTACGAGTTCACAGACACCAAACATGTCTAGGTTCTTTTTTATTTAAGTGGTGAAAAAAAATTCCAATGTTTGCTAAAAAAAAAAAATGTGCGCCATTTTCCGATACTCATAGCGTCTCTATTTTTCATGATCTCTGGTTGGGTGAGGGCTTATTTTTTGTGGGACGAGCTGACATTTTTAATGATACCAGTTTTGTGCAGATTTGTTTTTTGATCGCCCATTATTGCATTTTAATGCAATTCGCGGCAACCAAAAAAACGTAATTCTAGCGTTTTGACTTTTTTCTCACTACGCCATATAGCGATCAAGTTAATCCTTTTTTTTAATAGATTGGGTGATTCTGAATGCGGCGATAGCAAATATCTGTAGGTTTGAATTTTTTTATTGCTTTATTTTGATAGGGGCGAAAGGGGGATGATTTGAACTTTTATGTTTTTTTATTTTTTTATATTTTTAAACACTTTTTTTTAACTGTTAGCATGCTTCAATAGTCTCCATAGGAGGCTAGAAGCTGCCACAACTGGATCTCCTCTGCTACATAGAGGCGATTCACAGATCACCTCTAAGTAGTAGAATAACAGCATTGCTATGAGTGCTGAACACAGGATGGCACTCATAGCAATCTGCCATCAACAACCATAGAGGTCTCGAGGAGACCTCTGGTTGTCATGGTAGCACACTGATGACCCCCGATCATGTGACGGGGGTCGTCAGTGCGCGTACTTCCGGCCGCGCGGTCGGAAGCTCTAGCTAAAGCCCGCTGTCAGAGTTTTACACCGGGATTTAACTAGTTAATAGGCGCGGGCAGATCGTAATTCCGCTCACGCCTATTGCAGGCACATGTCAGCTCTTCAAAACAGCTGACATGTCCTGACTTTGATGTGGGCTCAACGCCAGAGCCCACATCAAAGGGGGGAGATACGACCTGCACTGTACTAGTACGGCGCATGTCGTGAAGGGGTTAAGTCCATTATCATCAAATGGAAAGAACATGGTACCACAACAAACCTGCCAAGAGAGGGACACCCACCTAAACTTTCAGACCGGTCAAGGAGACCATTAATCAGAGAGGCAGTACAGAGACCAAAGGTAACCCTGAAGGAGCTGTAGAGTGCTCAAGCAGAAACTGGAGTATCTGTCTTTACAACCACAATTAGCTCCATAGAGGTGGCCTTTATGGAAGAGTGGGCAGAAAAAAGTCTTTACTTGCACACAAAAATTGTAAAGCTCGTTTTGAGTTTGCCAAAAGACATGTGAAAGACTTCCCAAATGTATGGCGGAAGGTGCTGTGATCAGATGAGACCAAAATTTAACTTTTGGCCACCAAGGTAAATGCTATGTCTGGCGCCAAACCAACACAGCTCATCACCCCAAGAACACCATCCCCACAATGAAACATGATGGTGGCAGCAGCAAGCTGTGGGGATGATTTTTGGCAGCAGGGACAGGGAAAATGGTCCAAGTCGAGAGAAAGATGGATGGTCTGAAATACAGGGATGTTCTTGAGCAAAACCTGTTTCAGTCTGTCAGTGATATGAGAATGGTATACTGCTGAAGCAACACTTGAGTGGTTTAAGGGAAACGAGTAAATGTTTTGGAGTGGCCTAGACAAAGTCCAGACCTTAATCCAATTGAGATTCTGTGGTCAGACTTGAAGATTGCTGTTCACCAGAGGAAACCAT
The DNA here is from genome assembly GCA_009801035.1 of Oophaga pumilio. Lineage (NCBI taxonomy): Eukaryota > Metazoa > Chordata > Amphibia > Anura > Dendrobatidae > Oophaga > Oophaga pumilio. The sequence goes on along the minus strand of VIAB01007273.1, from coordinate 9,033 downwards.
CTAACTGGAAGAATTGGAGCAATTTTGCCTTGAGGAATGGGCAAAAATCCCAGTGCAAGATGTGGAAAATTTATAGAGATTTATCCAAAGCAACTTGCAGCTGTTATTGCTGCAAAATGAGGCTCTACAGAGGAGGGAATGGGGTGGCGAATAGTTATGCACACTAAAGTTTTCAGTTATTTTGTTCTATTTGTTGTTTGCTTCACAATAAAAAGAAAACCAAATATTCACAGATAGGCATGTTCTTTACATGAACTCTTACAGACCCTCAAAAACAACTGTGAGATTCCAAGTTGTGAGGTAGCAAAGTACAAAAAATGCCAAGGGGGTAAATACTTTCGCATGCTACTGTATCAGACCACGAAAAACAAAAACATGAATGTGTTTCTAGATGGAAGACTGGTGTGTTCATCTGCCTTAACTTGTACTGTTAAACACAGCAAAAATATGCCTTTTGAGAAAATGCAACAATAAGCATGCCAATCCTAATAATGATAAGTATTACTATATAATTTATATTGCTTTGGGTAAGTTTAGGCAGGACCAGACAGGGACTGAAACTCAGCCATTGGATTTGAAAGAACAAAGGCTCACACCCACTTTCCTAAATGGGAGGCTCTATCACAAATATGACCTTAACTGACATTGGAGAAAATCCAGATTTACTATAATATTATCAATAATACCACTATATAAGGTTAAAAGATGCTGTTATGCTATGACCACATATTACCACCACATAGTAATGGAATAATGCCAACATACTGAGCATCACCAGCACGACTGCACTAAGCTCAATATCACCAACAATACTGCAATACAAGAGACAAATAATACCTCCAGAACATAACCACATATTACCAGAACATACAGTATACACTGTAATAATCATTAACCAAAAGTACTGTCCTGTAACGCATATTACAACCATCCAGTACCATATAATGGTAGATATCAGTTCTACACAGTGACCTGCAGACTACAGGTGCTTCTCACAAAATTAGAATATCATCAAAAAGCTAATTTCATTTCTTCAATACAAAAAGTGAAAGTCTGGAGGAAGAGTGGAGAGGCAACACATTCCAAGCTGCTTGAGGTCTAGTATGAAGTTTCCACAATCAGTGATGGTTTGGGGAGCCATGTCATCTGCTGGTGTAGGTCCACTGTGTTTTGTCAAGACCAAAGTCAGCGTAGCCGTCTACTAGGAAATTTTAGAGCACTTCATGCTTCCCTCTCCCGATAAGCTTTTTGGAGATGGAAATTTCATTCTCCAACAGGACTTGGCACCTGTCCACACTGCCAAAAGTACCAATTCCTGGTTTAAAAACAACAGTATCACTGTGCTTGATTGGCCAGCAAACTCACTTGACCTTAACCCCATAGAGCATCTACGGGATATTGTCAAGTGGAAGATGAGACACCAGACCCAACAATGTAGACAAGCTGAAGGCTGCTATCAAAGCAGCCTGGGCTTCCATAACACCTCAGCACTGTCACAGGCTGATCGCCTCCATGCCACGCGACATTGATGCAGTAATTGATGCAAAAGGAGCCCCGACCAAGTACTGAGTACATTTACTGAACATACATTTCAGTAGGCCAACATTTCAGATTTTAAAATCATTTTTCAAGCTGGTGTTATAAAGTATTCTAATTTACTGACATAAGTACTTTTAGGTTTTCATTGGCTGTAAGCTATAATCATCAACATTACCAGAAATAAACACTTGGAATAAATCACTCAGTTTGAAATGACTCTATCTATGACTGAGTTTCATTTTTGTATTGAAGAACTGAAATAAATTAACTTTTAGATTACATTCTAATTTTGTGAGAAGCACCTGTATATAAATATACATTGCTAAAAAAAATAAAGGGAACACTTAAACAACAGAATATAAATCCAAGTAAATCAAACTTCTGTGAAATCAATCTGTCCCCTTAGGAAGCAGCACTGATTGACAATCAATTTCACATGCT
>VIAB01007272.1:72984-83972 GCA_009801035.1 Oophaga pumilio | reverse complement strand
TTTTTGTGAATACGTAGGATTTTGTAGAGTAAAAGTAATTAGTTCCAGCCGAGCGGCTTTAACGAGTCAATGATTTTACAACTGGCAGGACGCTGGTAATGGAGAAGCAGGTTAGGCAGTAATACGCCGAGGGATGAGGCGCGCTGTTTCTTCCCCGCACCGCGTTGGATCACGTCCTCTCTGTCGTTTTGGTTTTAAATAGCCTTTTGATGCAATACTCTGAGACAATGCGCTCCGACTGTAGCGCCATTAAATTACCTGCACCCGCCCAGAACACAGAAGCCTTTACAAACCGCAGTAATTACTTGGCAGAGGGAGCGACGCTTTTGGGATTTGCAGAGTCAGTTTTGTTTTTTTCCCCTCCCTTTTTTTTTTTGCTCTCTAGCAGGTTCTCGTTTCACCTGCACAGCGGTGATCGCCGGGTACATGCTGGCGAACAAAGAGCTCGTGCCACGTGTACATATGGCTCTAGAGTTTTTCAATAGCGCGTGCTTGCTTGCTTTGCAGCCTATCCCTTGCTCATACTGAGCCTCCTGGTTCATTAATAGAATGCATATTAATAAGCGAGAGGCTGGGGTCCATTCACATTTCATTTGCTGCGAATGCAACAGAAACATTTTCTTATAGATGCTGAACGCCCCCCATAGACCCTTTTGGGGTCCGGTAAGAGCTTCTACGTTTTACTATAGAGTCATCTACCAGAGACAAATGTACATTGTTACTGTTGTGTGTATACATTACTTTTCAGTTGTGGTCAATAGAACTGATGTGACCTAAATAAGTGATGGGGTGCGTAGATTGTGAGCTCCTGGAGACACCAATGACGGGGTGACTATGGTCTGCACACAGTATAGTAACAGTAAGGTTGATAAGTCCCATCTAGCCCAGCTTAGCATCAGCTCTCCAGAATATGTTGGTGCTATATAAGCATGTGACCAACTAGTAAATATGGGGCCCAGCAGCAGAGGTGCAACATATTGAAGGGTATATGTTTTAAAAAAAAATGACTTATTTCTTAAATCTGATTTTTCTGATTAATGAATTTTTTTAAAATATGATTTTTTTTTTAATTGTCAAAGTATTTATATAAAAAAAATGAGCTTGTCATTTTCACACTCACCACTAAGCCTTACTACATTCACACTTCCTGTGATGTACCAATGGATTTTCAGCAGTCTCATGATCATCAGAGGCAGGATTATAATAATTGTATACAGTAGATAACACAGGATACACCAATTACAATAGGTGGTGTCACAGATCACCTCCTCCTGTACAATGACTGATAACACCTCTATATACAGTAGATAACACAGGATCCACCATTCACAATAGGTGATGTCACAGATCACCTGCTTCTCCTCCTGTACAATGATTGATAGCACCTCTATAAACAATAGATAACAGGTTCCCCTATTCATGATATGTGATGTCACAGCTCACCTCCTCTCCTCCTCCTCCTGTACAATATACACACACATTAATTCTATGTTTGAGTTGCCGCGGCTGCATGTCTACCGGCTGTTTGACAGCCTGTTTGTTAGGCAATCCTGGCATGCGTTTCGGCTGTCGAACAGCCGCAAGGACTCGAACATAGTATTAGAGCACACCGAAGATACTTTATCTAGTTTTTCTGTTTGAGATACTCTATTAGCACTCGAGCGTGCTCGCTCTTCACTACTGGACACCCATCTATCTTGTTCCATTTATAACACTTCGGTCTCACTTTTTCTACATTGGTCAATTTGGCACCAATATCCAGGAATATACTGGTCCGACTGATCAAAGGATTCATGTACTAGGATGTGTGTGTGTGGGGTGTCCTGATGAAGAATAGGCGCTTGCATTATTAGATGGGGTTCAGTTACCATCAGCGACTGATTATCTCCTGTTTCCCTCTTGCAGGCCGTCGCAGGATATTTTGACATGTTCTTTGAGAAGGATTGTCATACACCAGTAAGTACATCAGACACCAGTGTGTAAATTAATTATCGCGTGGTTGTGCTGTGCCGTCAGCCCCGGGCTGTGTGCGGATGAGGTGCATTTTGTTGTTGTAAGCATTTCATGTAATAAAGTAATGTAGCATATTACAACTACCGCTCCCAATCTGCGTCATTAGGTGTCATTTTCCACCGGCCCCACATGTACCAGGACCCACTGGAAGCAGACTGTGTTCCTTCTGGAGAAGCCGGTGGCGGTCAATGCAGGTAAAGCGACTTTGGGTAATGTGTTATCCTGTAATATCAAAACCTGCTCCACAATTACATTATAACCAATTAGCATCCTGAATTTCTAAACTAAAATATCGGTACCACCTGTCAACAAATCCAAACTCCTACATCACTAACTTGGTGGCAATTTCATCTTTTGCTAATATCACAACATCTAAATTTTATCCTGGTCCCTCTCGCCTCATATCCTCATATATTGTGACACATTATACCCTTCTCCTCATATCCTCATACATTGTAATACAGTGTACCCTTCTCCTCATATCCTGATACATTGTGCCCTCTTATCGCATATCCTCATACATTTTGTCCTCTTACCTTTTATCCTTATACATTGTACCCTCTTGCCTCTTGTCTTTATACATGGTGCCCTCTTACCTGTTACCTTATACATTGTGCCCTCTTACCTTATATATTGTGCCCTCTTTCCTCATCTTCTTATGTATTGTGTCCTCTTACCTCATGCCCTTATACATTATACCCTCTTACCTTATAGCCTTATACAATCACCTCTCCTCACACATTGTGTTTTCTTGATCCCATGCTTTTATATATTGTTCCCTCTTACCTTATACCCTTACGCATTGTACCCTCTTGCCTCATGTCCTTATGCATTGTACCCTCTTCATAAGGCTTCAGCCCTTAATTAGCCTATTAGGGTTATGGCTTGTTCACTATCATCTTTAGAAAATGTGAGGTGATGCAAATTACCCAGCTTTATACAAGCCCAACCTCCTCTAACTTTGTGCCAAAAACTAGCAGCCATGGGTTCTTCTAAGCAGCTGCCTAACACTAGAAAATGAAAATGGTGGAGGCCCACAAAGCAGGAGAAGGCTAAGATAGAAGATAGCAAAGCGTTTTTAAGTTTCCCTTTCATCAGTTTGAAATGGAATTAAGAACTTGCTGTGAACAGTGGAGGTCAAGATAAGGACTGGAAGACCAAGCAAAAGTTCAGTGAGAGCTGTTCATAGAATTGCTAGAGAGGCAAATCAGGCCTGATGCATTTTGGAAACAAATTCTGTAGACCAGTGAGGTTAAGATAGAACTCTTTGGCCTTAATGATCAAAGGCATGTGTGGAGAAAAAAGGGCACAAAATTTTAGGTAAAGAACATCTCGCCAACCATTAAGCATGGGGGTAGATCAAGCACGCTTTAGGGTTGTGTTGCAGCTGGAGAATGTTTCACAGGTAGAGGGAAGAATGGATTCAATAGAATTTCAACAAATTCTTGATGCAAACACGTCGTCTGTGAAAAAAGCTAAAGGTGGAAAGAGGAAGAGGATGGTTTCTACAAATGGATAATGATCCTTAACACACGTCAAAATCCACAATAGACTAAAAAGGTTAAGCTGAAGGCTTTACAATGGCCCTCACAGTCCTCTGATCTGAACATCATTGAAAATTTGTGGCTAGACCTCAGAATAGCAGAGGATACAAGACGGCCCAGGAATCTCACAGAACTGGAAGAAGTTTCCAAGGAAGAATGGATTAAAACTCCTTGAACACTTGCCTGGCTACAAAAATCACTTATAAGCTGTAATAATTGCAAAAGAGGGTGCCACTAGGTACTAACCATGCAGGGTGCCCAAACTTTTGCATCGGCACATTTTCCTTTTTGTAATTTTGAAAATGTAAAAGATAAAAAAATAAATATTTTTTGCCTAAATTACAAAGGAAATGTTTCATCTTTAACTTTAAGCCTTTTAGCAATCACTTCATTTTCAGCTTGCTTAACTGTTCACAATAACAGTAATTTTGGCACGTCCCTCCCGTACCATCTCTGTTTCACTCTTCTGGTCTTCCTGACGCACATTTCCATTTTTCGTCTGCCTCTTTTACTCCCCCGTTCTCTCCTCCTGCGTCGTTCTCTTTACTACCTGTCATCACCGCTGGTGTCAGGAACAGAAGCCAAGTTTGTCTCTTTTCATTAATTGGGCCGTCCCTCTCCAAGAAGCCTGAAATACTCTCACAATATATGAAGCGCCACGGAGGGGGCTCAGCATTAGATAAAGCACTTGTGTCGTGTCTGCCTGTCACCGTGAGCAAGGAGAGTGATATGTTCTGGAACTTTATAGACTATGCCGGGGGAAACATAATGTGTTCATTTCACATGCCGTCTCCGCATTGCAGTCCTAGCGATGCTCGGCACAGACTGTCCCTGCTCAATCCCTGATTTTACATTCTTTTGATGGTATCTGTTTAGAGAAAACCTGCCTTGAATACACGCTCCTCATCAATGCATGAACCTCCTGCAAAGTGTCACTTATTCACCCACAACATCTTACCCTTACAAGACTTGTAATCCTACAGTACGCACTGTCTGATACTATTCCTAGATGCTGGTAGAAACATTAAGGGACTTTGGTGGGACATCTAGGTAGTAATGTGACCATCCTCTTCCCTAAGTTCTCTTTGGCATCTATGGCTATGGAAATTAATCTTGAAGAAATGGGACATGGTTAATTAAAGACCATACAACCCGAGGTTTCCCAGCCCCCCTGCACCTTGAGGTTCCCCGGCCTCCCTCCGTGCCTTGAGGTTCCCTAGCCTCCACCCGTGCCTTGAGGTTCCCCGGTAAACCCTCCCGCGCCTTGAGATTCCCCCAAGCTTATTAATATTTTTTATTTGCAGTATTAGCCACATATTAAGGTCCTGCTTGAGGCCTTTCAGCCTTTCAATCTTTCACTGTCCATTAAAGCTAACGGGACATACAGCCTAAGATGGTTCTTTTTTAGACATCACTATCTCCCCACTTATTTTTGAAGTTAATGATCTAAAAGAGGTTATCCAGTGAATAAATTGGTGGGGGTCCGACAGCTGGGACCCCAATCGATTCTCTGAACAAGGCACTCTTATCCCGGTTGGAGTGGATGAGCAGTGGACATGCTCAGCTGTCGCTCTGGTCATCCATGATAGGACTGCTGAGTGCTGCGATCGTTTTTTTTGGCAGACACATAAAGAATGAATGCAGTGCGGTTTCAGCATGGGCCCTGCTACTGCATTCCAACAGGGAATAAAAGTGCCCTGTTTTGGTAATCGGTTGGGGTTCTGTCCTGTAGATATTTGGTAACGTCTTTTCACCGGACATGGTTGCTTTACCTCTGGCATCCCACTACCTCTTCACTGGCCATAGAATTCAACCTGGAATTAAAGTCTCGTTTAACCCCCATTCAGCCTTCCATCTTACTCTTCTTACCGTGTAGCCAACCTGCAATCATTACGGGCTCGGCTGACTTTGCTCTGCTCCGTCCCATCTTTTCAGCGGCCGTATAACCCAGTCTGCCCCAGTCAGGCTCTACTTATTGGAGGTAGTGACCTTAGCACAATGTGATGCCAAAAAGATTCAGAAATAATGCAGTATTACGGTGTGACCCCACTGATAATATTTATGGGGCTTGTGTAATTCGTTTACTTAAAATGAGCCCAGACAAAATCAGTATGCGATAATGGCCTCGCGCTGACCAGGAGGAAATATGAGGGAAAGAACCTCTGATCAATGCTCGCCTTCGGATCCCGCCAGGGTACAGCACTTATTTGTTGTAACGATGGACGCAGCTGTCGGAGAACGCGCTCGCTCTACAACAAAATAGACGAGATTGCAGAATTGTTCCATTGGAGAGAAAAATATTTGCATACACAGTCCGAACACATCAAAACCGAAGACGATTAATCATGTATTACAGATCTGGTTTCTTTGGTATAAAACATTGTATCAATTATTCCATTTATCCTTTAGGATGGAGAACAATGTACCCTACTGATGGGGGGCTCTTCTCATCCTCCCACCCCCTGACGCTCTGACTGCAGGGGGCTGTTCTCACCCCCTCACGACGCTCTGACTGCAGGGGGCTATTCTCACCCCCCTAGTACTGGGACTGCAAGGGGTGTTCTCACTTTCATACTCGGACTGCAGGGGGTCTTCTCCTTCTCAGTACTCGGACTGCAGGGGGTGTTCTCCGTCTCAGTACTCGGACTGCAGGGGGGTGTTCTCACACTCGGTACTCGGACTGCAGGCAGGGTGTTCTTACTCTCAGTACTTTGACTGCAGGGGTCTTCAAATTTCCAATACTCTGACTGCAGGGAGAATTCGGGAAAAAAAGATGAATACGCTCCAAAAACAATCCAGGTAATTTTACTGCATCCAAGTCAAGAACTCCGACTGCAGTAGTTTTTCTCCCTCCATATGCTCCCCACTCCAGAGGTTGCCTTTACTTCGACTCAAGAGGTTATTTCAGTCCGTATACTCCAGACTGTAGAGGTTTTTGTCACTCCTTATACTCCGCACTGCAGAGGTTGTTCTCAGTCCGTATACTCCCCACTGCAGATGTTCTTCTCACTCCCAGTACTCCCTACTCCAGAGGTTGCCTATACTTCGTCTCAAGAGGTTGTTCTCACCCCGCATACTCCCCACTGCAGAGGTTGTTCTTACTCCTTATACTCCCGACTGTAGAGGTTGTTCTCACTCCTTATACTCCCCACTGCAGAGGTTGTTCTCAGTCCATATACTCCCAACTGCAGAGGTTGTTCTCAGTCCGTATACTCCCCACTGCAGAGGTTGTTCTCAGTCCGTATACTCCCCACTGCAGAGGTTGTTCTCAGTCCCTATACTCCCGACTGCAGAGGTTGTTTTCAGTCCGTATAATCCCCACTGCAGAGGTTGTTCTCACTCCCAGTACTCCCCACTCCAGAGGTTGCCTATACTTCGTCTCAAGAGGTTGTTCTCACCCCGCATACTCCCCACTGCAGAGGTTATTCTCACTCCGCATACTCCCCACTGCAGAGGTTGTTCTTACTCCTTATACTCCCGACTGTAGAGGTTGTTCTCACTCCTTATACTCCCCACTGCAGAGGTTGTTCTTAGTCCATATACTCCCGACTGCAGAGGTTGTTCTCAGTCCGTATACTCCCCACTGCAGAGGTTGTTCTCAGTCCCTATACTCCCGACTGCAGAGGTTGTTCTCAGTCCGTATACTCCCCACTGCAGAGGTTGTTCTCAGTCCATATACTCCCCACTGCAGAGGTTGTTCTCAGTCCGTATACTCCCCACTGCAGAGGTTGTTCTCAGTCCGTATACTCCCCACTGCAGAGGTTGTTCTCAGTCCGTATACTTCCGACTGCAGAGGTTGTTCTCAGTCCGTATACTCCCGACTGCAGAGGTTGTTCTCAGTCCGTATACTCCCCACTGCAGAGGTTGTTCTCAGTCCGTATACTCCCCACTCCAGAGGTTTTTCTCACTCCTTATACTCCCCACTGCAGAGGTTGTTCTCAGTCCGTATACTCCCCACTGCAGAGGTTGTTCTCAGTCCGTATACTCCCCACTGCAGAGGTTCTCACTCCCAGTACTCTGACTGCCGGGGGATGTTATTGCGCCCAGTACTTAGACTGCCAGGAGAAATCGTAAAAATGATGAAAGCAGCATTTCAAAAACAATCTATATCAAGCTGGTTTTATTATATTTGCAGTGCAGATTTCATTATATTTCCTTCTTTTTTGATATTTTGGAGATTAGAATTAACCCTGTGGAGGCTTTCAACAACCCAGATTGGTCATCTTACAGTATTCTTTCTCTACTTTTTTTTCCTGTCTTTAGTTCTTTCACCCCACACACTCAAGCAGCAGAGGGCGTCTCCTTGTTCTGAGCCTAGAAGATGACCTTCTAGTGATATCTGTCCTTGTGTTTCCTACATGTTTTATAGCGTAGCTGCCCAGATCATTGCCTATAGTATGCTTCTAGTTTATAAGACCTGTTTTACTTGCCCCTTTACCATTTTTGCAGTTTCCAATTTGACCTGGGGGGATGGAATATAGAGGAAGTCTGTCTCTACTTCGATGTCAACCACAAGCAGGTTATCTGTTGATTACTCCTGAGATGCATAAGATGGCGAGGAAGGTGCATTAGAGATCGCTGATGAATCTGTCCATTCCTAAAATGACCTTTCATTAAATTTTAATGGCCTAGAGAACAAGCTGATCAGAAATATAGTCAAGATGATTGGTCCGGGGGGGGGAGGGGAGAGGGAGTCCCGCAAGGAGCCTAAATTACAGTCAGCGACCTTCAGTGCTCCGCATGTAATAGGATCCATGGCCGCTCTATCCTGAGTCTCATTGTATCTCTGCTATAGAGTAAAATCCCAATTATTCCAACTTTTTAGATAAAAGTAAAACTTTCCCTCTAACCCCCCTCAGTCGTAAAACATTTACCCCTCCTCATTGGTAACTTTGCCTTCCCCTTCTCTCAGCGGTAAATTTTCCTCCCACTCCTCGCTGGTATCACCCTTTAGATACATGTGGGGTACGACTTGGACCATCCCCAAGGGATAAATAAAGGGGCAGTGTGGGGTAATAAAGGGATGAATTCCCTCCTAATCTGCAGGCAGTGCCCCCTGAGCTGTGTCCTGGGGGTCCACAGGGGGTTGATAAGGACGGGGTGAAGTGGATCTATTCCTCAGAGACGTTCTCTCCAGCTTCGGTGCAGTCGAGCCGCTGAATACATCAGTCATTTGATATCTGCACGACACTGATTAATTGTGGCGATCAGCCCGCATGTTACGAAGCACCAGGCTCAGCTCAGCAGCGAGGAGAACACTCCACAAAGCAGATTGAGGGTTTAGCTGCTGCTTCCAGCCAGCAAATTATACATTGATTACCTCTCTCCGGTAAAGCGCTGCGACTTGACGGCGCGGATTTAAAGGGACAGAAAACGCAGGGAATTTATAACAGACGTTCTGGAATTTCTTGTAAAATTTCCAGTTCTTCACTGGGAGAAGAGGATCTATAAATGGAGACCCTACAACGTTATGGCTGCTGGAAAGTTCTCAAAAGTGAGATATGATGCCTGATAGAGAAAATTGTGCCAAATATTTGAAAATAACAAATTAAAGCTGCACTCTGTAATGCTATAGTATGCAAACATGGAATATATGACATTGCATTGCTACTTTAGAAAAAAAAAAAATGAATATACTTAGGCGCAAAAAATTGGCTAATTCATGTTTGCCCAACAGCCATGACAAGGCGACCTTACTTGCTGGGAATTTAACCTTCCTGGGAAGGTCACCTTGTTGTGGCTGTTGGGCAAACATGAATTGGCCAGTTTATGCACTAAGTGTCTTCATTTTAACTTCTGTTGTTTTGTTTTTTTCTAGAGAAGCAATGCAATTCCAATTTCATATATTCCACGTTTGCATACTATGGTGTTACAGAGTGAGCATTAGGTTGTTAGTTACATAGAGAAGTGGATGTCTTAGCTTGCACCTGTTCACCTGTATTTCTGTTTGGAAGTGACGGTCAGTCTTTGATATAATTATTTGAAAATGGCACACATGGCGTGATAAATTTGACTTAAAATTAGTGCTGAAGGAACATGCTGGGATAAGGTGTTCTCTGAGCATGCTCGTTTCCTAATCAAGTATCTTCGGCGTGCTCGAATAATATGTTCGAGACCCCGCGGCTGCTGTCTCGCTGCTGTTCCACAGCCGCAACACATGCAGGAATTGCCTAACAAACAGGAAATCCGTGCATGTGTTGCGGCTGTTGAACAGCAGGGAGACAGCAGCTGCAGGGACTCGATCATACTATTTGAGCACTTGGCTAGCACCCGAGCATGCTCAGATAACACCATATCCAAGCCCGTTCTCTCATCACTAGTGAGAATCTATCGTGGCATTCGGTTAAATGCATAGATTTAAAGGTCCCTCCTTCTCTTTTGCAGGTAAAACTCTGGATGGCAAGATAACGGTGCGTAAGAACAGGAAGGACCCCCGTTCCCTTATTATAACACTGTCTGTAAATGGCGTCTCCCAGACCTACATGCTGCAATAATGGCAGAAGTCACTGTAATGTACAGCACTTATTTTTCTATTTGAATAAAGTCATTAAAAAAAAGTCAAAAAGGCTCCTGTGATTGTTGGGTACGGTCTCTGCACAATGGACGGATGGGCGGGCATTCAGTGTCTGTTACTGATCCATTGTTCAGACAGACGTGTCATAACCGGCACTAATATTACTGATGGTCGACCATTGACCGATTTCATAGTTTGTACTTTCATCTGACATCTCAAGTTTTAGAATACTGTTGGTTTTGGTGTCCCATTGAATATGGAGATCACAAATTGATGGCCTTGAGACAAGTCTGTTAAGCTTTGAGATGGAGTATGTTGTATAGCAGATATTTAGAAATTTCTGTGACCACTTTCGTCCATGTAGCAAATGTGCCGAAATGGTGGTCGCCAAACAGGAAGAGAAGTGGACGTTTAGCTTTTTTTTTTTTTTTCATGAGATGGCATATTTGTGATTCTGAAATGTTAATGTCATGACTCCTTCCCTGTCTCTAACGCTAGGGGCGTCCTAGCTCGCCCTGTTCCCCAGATTACTTCTGATGGTGAAGATGCCGGGGCCACATACTTTGCCTTAGCTTCTGAATCTGCCCTCAGTCTGTACCCTTCCCCCACCCAGAGAAGAGGGGAGTAATAGTGTACCGTAACACATCAACCAGACTAACAAGGTAATACGAAAAATGAAAATACCAAATATACAAATATATTCACACGTGTAACAGAGGAATGCAGCGGGGAGTGGAGGATGGGGTTAAAATGAAGTAGGAGAAGAAAGGGAATTATCACACACTCAAAACCAAGGAACAGTCACAGATAAATCCACCAAACGCCTTCTCCAATAACAACCAACAACAACCTCCAGCCACGCAGCATAAGCTAGCTCTGACAATGAGTGCTATCCAAGACCCAGATTATAGAGGAGA
>VIAB01007272.1:30457-40733 GCA_009801035.1 Oophaga pumilio | reverse complement strand
TATTTTTAAAATATGTTTATCCCCAATGTAAGAGAGTAAGAGAAAACATTTTATGAAAAGTTAGGACAATTGTCAGTGTCCTTTTGTTCTGGTTTTGTGAGATGTGTGACCTGATTCTCTTTCCTTAGGAAGATGATGGGGATGAGAATAAAGCAAGAGGGAATTGGTCTAGTAAACTGGATTTTATCCTTTCTATGGTGGGCTATGCTGTGGGCCTGGGCAATGTCTGGAGATTTCCCTACTTGGCATTTAAAAATGGCGGAGGTACAGTACTGATTGCTGCACATTGAAGATGCTGGAGAATGCAGAGAATGTTCTGTACCTGAAAAAAATAATACATAGGAGCAAATAAATAATGGTTATATTATATTATATCAACCTGAACCCCAGGATAATAGAATTGTCTAGAAATATCTGGAGAACCTGGTGCTATTTGCAGCACTTTACTATATACTATATATGAGGCATGTGACAGTAGGAGAGACAGGGGTAACAGTAGGAGAGACAGGGGTAACAGTAGGAGAGACAGAGGTAACAGTAGGAGAGACAGGGGTAACAGTAGGAGAGACAGGGGTAACAGTAGGAGAGACAGGGGTAACAGTAGGAGAGACAGGGGTAACAGTAGGAGAGACAGGGGTAACAGTAGGAGAGACAGGGGTAACAGTAGGAGAGACAGGGGTAACAGTAGGAGAGACAGGGGTAACAGTAGGAGAGACAGGGGTAACAGTAGGAGAGACAGGAGTAACAGTAGGAGAGACAGGGGTAACAGTAGGAGAGACAGGGGTAACAGTGGTGCACACCTTTTCCCCAATGACAACACATGTAACTCTGCACACCATACAGTACTGCAGTGCAGAGAACAGAGCAGATCTGCAGATTGTCAGGGAAAAGGTTAATGCTTCAAAGAGAGAAATGTGGCTTCAGGGCAGAACATAACACAATGAAACAAATACCCTGCTGTGTATAATATACTGGTATTACAGTACACAGTAATAGCAACTACAGAACACTGCAGTGTACAACATGCTATTACAGAGGAATAACAGCACAGCAGTGATTACCATCCTATAATCACTGCAATGTACGATATACTGTGTACGATATATACTGCTATTACATCACACGACCTACAGTACAGAATATACAGTTTTTACATCACGCAACACTGGATATACAATAGACTGCTATGACATCACACATCACTGCAGTATATAATATATCACAGCACACATCTCAGCAGTGCATATTATAGTATTATTAGATCACAAGTATCATTATTACACCTCATATCAGTGTAAAATATTCTATTATTATATCACACATCACTGCTGTGTATAATTTACTGTATAAACAACCTGCAGTGCACAATATACTGTTATTACATCACTCATCACTGCAGTGTATGACATATTATCCTTACATCAGTTCAGTGTATAATATGCTAATATTACATCACACAACCTGCAGTATATAAATATACTAATATGACATCACTGCAGTATATAATATACTGATATGACATCACTGCAGTATATAATATACTAATATTACATCACTGCAGTACATAATATACTAATAGGACATCACTGCAGTATATAATATACTGTTATGACATCTCTGCAGTATATAATATACTAATATTACATAATTGCAGTATGTAACATACTAATATGACATCACTGCAGTATATAATATACTAATATGACATCACTGCAGTATATAATATACTGATATGACATCAATGCAGTATATAATATACTGATATGACATCACTGCAGTATATAATATACTGATATGACATCTCTGCAGTATATAATATACTAATATTACATCACTGCAGTATATAATATACTGATATGACATCACTGCAGTGTACAATGTACAGCACTACTATTTCTCCACACATATTATGCAGTACCATATTATAATAACCAACTCCTGCAGTATATAATATATTATGGTAACTGCATCAGACGGGTATCACTCTGTAGGGTACAATATTGTATTATCATAGTCACCGGACTCCGCAGTGTGTGATATACTAGTATTACACCACACACTGCAGTCTGCAATATGTGATAAGCTTTCATCCCAATTAAACAACCCTGCAATTAATATTCTCATTTCACATCTCACAAACCAGTAAAATCCATTATCCAATTTCACAGTCAAACAACCTTACAGGATGCAAGTATTATACTATAACATCACACAAGGCGGCATTGTACAATGTCACATTATTGCATCACACAACCCTGAAATGTGGAATATAATACTACAAGACCGCACAACTGAGCACAGTACAATATCCTGGTATCACACACAACCCTGAAATGTGCAATGTCTTATTATACAACAGTGCAACGCTGCGGTGTCATGTCCTATTGTTATATCTACACAACACGATAGTGCACAGAAAACTATTACTACATCACACATAGGATGAATAGATAGATAAATAGATAGATGATAGATAATAGATAGATAGTTTATAGATAATAGATGATAGATAATAAATAGATAATAGATAGATGATAGATAATAGATAATAGAGAAATAAATAGATAATAGATAGATATACTGTATATATAGATAGATAGATAAAAAGAGTCAGACAGGAGGAAAGGAAGAAATGAAACAAAGATAAATAGATAATAACACACAGATAGACAAATATGAGATAGATGACAGACAGACATATTTATTCGGAAATGTGTCATGTTGAGAAGTTATATTCCAATTTCTGAACTCTTAAAGGGTTTTCCCACAGACAAAGTTCATTTTAATCAATAGATCTTGGAATAATAACTTCCACATTTGGATGTGTTTAAATAAAATGTTCTTTTGCTGAGATATTCTTATAAATGTGTCCCTGCTGTGTACTGTGTAATGGTCGTGTCTGATCGTGCACGAACATAGTCTGTTCATACCACAGCTCCTGGGCAGGGGAGGAAGCAGAAGAGTATACAGACAGAACAGCATGGGATCACAGCTGATTCTTCCTGTGAGGCAAAACATTTCACTGCCTGTTTTCAAGCACTGTTTTGCCTCAAAGAAAGAATGATTTGTGATCCCGTGCTGTCCAATCTATTGCTTAAAATGTACTTTGTGAGAAAACCCTTGAAGAGTGCAGAAATTGGAATATACCTTCTCAACATAAAACACTAAAAAACAGGCAGTGAAATGTTTTGCCTCACAGGAAGAATCAGCTGCGACCCGTGCAGTCCTGTCTGTATACTGTTTTGCTTCCTCCCCTGTCCAGGAGCTGTGGTATGATCAGACCATGTTCCTGCAGGATAAGACACGGCCATTACACAGTACACAGAGGGGAAACATTTATAAGATTATTTCATCACATGAACATTTTATTATTTAAACACATCCAATTGTGGAAATTATTATTACTATTCCAAGATCTATTGATTAAAATCAACTTTGCTAGTGGGAAAACCTCTTTAAGGCTTCTTATTATCTCATTGCTCTGTCTTCTCTCAGGTGCTTTCCTTATTCCCTACTTGACCATGTTGGCTCTTGCCGGGATCCCCATTTTCCTTTTGGAGGTGTCACTTGGACAATTTGCCAGTCAGGGCCCCATCTCTGTGTGGAAAGCCATTCCTGCATTACAAGGTAAGTGACGCTATAGCTTCTCCCACACACTCCACCATTTCTCCTCTCTGGGATACATCGTGTCTGGAAAGATCCAGAGTTTCGTTGTGTTATCTCCTCTTGGTTGTTCTACCATCTTGGCTACGTGCTAGATCAGATTTACTTGCTCCCAGTTGTAAAATAATGTTCTCCAAGACCCATGTTCTATGGAGAAATCAGGGAACACCACAGAAATAATCCAAATGAGGAACCCTCCTAATGTATGTTCACACCATGACATCTCTACAACCCAGAAAAATAAAGAACGTTCTAGATTCTCCTCCTCTGTTCCTTTTTCATCTTAAGAGAGGAAGCCAAATATAGTCCACATTGCCTACGGAGCAGAGGAGGACTCTACATTCACCTGGAGCTCCTTCCTTCACTGTTCTCCATAGTGGATCCCTATGCTCCCCACTGGTATGGTGGGTGGTGTAGAACGTTCTAGATCCCATACTTTGTCACTTCTGTTTGCTAGAAAGGTTATACTAATATTCTGTTCTAGATTGCCCATTTCGTCTCATGGGTATTTGACCTCACATATGCCAAGGGTGGCCATGGTGTTGCACCCTGATGCTTTCAGCCAACATGTCCTCTCCAGCGCTGGGACTGTGGCAGGAAGTGAAGGCCTGGATTGTGATGGGGGTAGAGGGGAGGCTTGTATCTGAATATTTTTTGCTGTCTGTTTTTTATGATTGATGATCTGGAATGTTAGCTAAAGTTTATAGTGTCCATCTACACAAGGTCCATCAGTTCTGACGAACACGACAGACGAGATGGATCGTAAGCTTCATAATAGTGAGGTCACAGATATGTCCATGCAACTGTCAAATAAGAAGTACAGTTCATATAGTGTCTTGTGCTTGGATGCGATGAAAACACAGGAGTCGCAGGTTTGATATAGAAGATCTTGTATTACTTCATACAAGTAGCAATGATAGTCACACAGGTTGCAGATACAAAACAGGAGACACAGCAGGCCAGAGTAACTTAAGTTCAGCAATCACTCTGCACAACAGGTTCAGGATCTCTTCTCTGTTACCGTAAGTCCATGCAAACGTGGATACATCAAAGTAGCAAGGTTCAAAAGTCCACGAGTGTTCCAAAGTTCCACAATAGGAAATAACTGGAGTACAAGATCCAAGGCTTCCAGGAGTCAGGTCACAGGTTCACTGCAGGCTTGATTCTGAAGCACTAATTTCTTCAACTGTGGCTGCTTAAGTAGCAAGAGGCAGAAAATCAGGGCGGGAACATGCAAGCTGGAAACTCCATATTGACTGAGGGCAAGATAACTGCAGCAAGACAGAAAGTAAAATGGCTGACGGAAAAACTGAGTTTCAGGAACATGTACACAGAACCTTACAGCAACGCTCATTACATAAGTCTGGAATGGAGGCCCGAAAAAAGGTGAAGAAGCCTCAACTTCAATATCATCATAAGAAGCGTTGACTCAAGTTTGCAAAAAAAATACAAAAGTGGACAGTAGAAGACTGGAAACGGGTGATTTGGAGCGATGGGACAAAAGTCAATAGACGGCTCTGATGGGTGTAAATGGGTCTGAAAGAAACAAGGAAAAAGGGGCCAATGGATCATGAGATTGAAGGAACTGTCAAGTTCGGTGGAGGAAACCTGATGATATGAGGTTGTTTCACAGCCAAAGGCATTGGATACTTGACCAGAATCGATAGTGGTCTCAATGCTGAGCTATATGTGAGTATCCTACAGGATGAGTTACTTTGCACACTCAAGTACTATGGGTATGAAAGGGACGACATAGTGTCCCAGCAGGATAACAACACGAAGCATACATTTGGATTGGCGAAGGAATGGTTCAGTAACAATGAAGTAGAGGTGCTGGACTGGCCACACAGTCCCCAGACCTCAACCCAATCCAACACTTGTGGGTAGAGTTCAAGACAAAGCTGTATACAGACCCAAGTGAGGCAACCAGTGTGCACCAACATGGGGAACGTGTAGAAGAGACCTGCGATCAGATTGTGGTGGAGACATGCTTGAATCTGATGGAGAGCAGCCCAGAAGGATTCAGGGAGTGGTGAAAGCCAAAATGTGGATTTACAAAATACTGACAATATAAGAAGTTACAATTTAGATTTTTAGGAGCAAAACATTAACATGACAAGAATCTGCATAACTAATCATACGCTAATTATCTGCAAGTCACATTTATGTATGAGATAGCCCAGGGTTCCCCAACTCCAGTCCTCAAGGCCCACCAACAGATCATGTTTTCAGGATTTCCTTTGTATTGCACAGGTGATGCAATTATCACCTGTGCAATACTAAGGAAATCCTGAAAACATGATCTGTTGGTGGGCCTTGAGGACTGGAGTTGGGGAACCCTGAGATAGCCAAGATAATTGTCTATAAAATGATGGCAGTCTCACATGTGAAGCAGAAGTGGATGGTGAGATATGGAGCCGGAAAGTCAGAAGCTCAAAACATCATTACCCTTTTGCTCGTCAGTGTATGAGGGTTGTAGATCGCAGGCTGCTCACATGATGTCTCCTTAGTGCCGCCTATATTATAAAGCTTCTCTCCCACTGGCTTGAGTAGCACTGATTGTGATTCTCTGCAAAGTAGCTCTACCTAATGCTAATATCACCATGTGCTGTGCCAACGGTTGGCTTGAGTGGCATTTATTGTATTTCCATGCACAGTACCTGCACCTAATGTTAATATCGCCATGTACTATTCCAACGAACAGCTTGAGTTCCGAGGATTGTTTCCATGCAATGCTGCTCGACTTAATGCAATACCACCTTGTGCTGTGTCAACGCTTGGTATGAGTGGCAAAAATCATTTGTCTGCATATGTATATGTTGCACATAAATCTGGACAGTAGACGGTGTCCTATCGGTGTACATGGGGCAAACTGTAACGTTTATTGGGTGAGGAATATATGTGTCTGTGTAGTATTTGTGTTATCTGGGATTTATACTTTTAGTTGCTGTATAGGATCTTTATTCTTTTAGTATTTGCATTTAGGGGGTTGTCCGCTACTAGGACAACCCATTCTTGATCAAAATTTGTCCCCCATAAAATAATAAAGCCTATACTCACCTCCTGTGCCGGCGCCGATCCCGTGGTTTCCGAACCTGCTTTCCCGGGGCTCCATGCGGTTGTTGTGACATGTGACCTCGGTGCCCAATCAGCGCTGGCGTCACTGTCTCCGCCTTTGGACAAATTGAACATGAAGCGGAAGTCCAGGATCAGCTGATCTCTGACTTCCTCTTCATGCTCGATTCGATAGGGGGTGGGGACAGTGACGCCAGCGCTGATTGGGTGCCTGGGTCACGTGTCACAACAACGCCCCGGGGGGAGCAAGTGCCGACACACCGTGGGAATGGCACCGGCACGAGAGTGGAGTATAGGCTTTATTATTTTATGGAGGACAAACGAAGGATATCACAAGAAATTGTCATAGTAGCGCACAACTTCTTTAAGTTCCTTTACTTGTAAGTAGTTGTAACAATGGTGTAAGCTACTGCATGGAACTGTTGTTTGGGCACCATACTCTATATAGGGAGGGTTTTTTTTGGACAGTACAGTCTGGACACATAGGAATTCTCATTAACTAGAATCTGGATTTATTAAATCAAGTTTTGCATCACAAATGATGGAAATCATATTGCAGAAGTTATTTAATATTGAATAAAATGTTAATATATTTAATTTCTTGATAATATGCATCTGTGTCCAGACATTAGGGACCCCCTGTATAATAAATTGCCACGTATGGGGAGGAGAGTCCTAGCAGAGGGTCTGTTGTATCACCCACCATCCAGCAGGGCATGTTATATAGCCCAAGTCCAACTCTGCTTTCACCAACCACATATCTTTGCTATATCCTATAGTGTAATATAAATGTTATTGATCAGAATGCCCCTAGTTTCTTTATTTGGCTCTTAGTTTTGGATATTTTGTTTCCACGTTGTGGATCATTGATACAACGCTGGTCTTACAGTTCCTTCAATGGTAGGATGCTGTTTAGGTCTTCAGGTGATGCTGGAGAAGCTGAGGGTCTGTAGATGTTGTTCTGGGATGGTGTCATTTTTTGGATGAAATCTTGGGAGATTAAAGGGATTCTGTCAGCACAAAATGACTGTTTACACTAATCCCAGGAGCTCGGTGCACGCTGTGCAGGGCTGAATAATCTGTTACACCGTCATTACTTGTTTTCCATCTATCTCCACCTTCCTCTCCGGTGACAGCTCGGGCCTTACAAAAAAAAAATTATACCTGAAGAAGGCTCATAAGAGTTGAAACGCGTTGTATGCTGTGTTAATAAAACTTGGTTTTGGAATATATCATCGTATCCTACCTACTGTGTTGAAGGAGAATAACTACACTTACAGAAAACAAATAAGGGTGGAGATAGATGAAGATCATCTACCTTGGCTTGATCAGTCATTTTGGACAGATGGTCGCCCTTTAATCACTGCTTCTACAGTTACACATGTGGTCCACTTGACTTCTAGAACCTTACAACTGGTTTCCAATCCTTTTGGCTGGAGACATTTTTCATCTCTACCACTTTTTTATCTCCTTCCTTTACTGATAGAAGCATCGTGGTGACTCCTTCACTGGGTTAGATCATCTTCATCCACTTGCAAACTCTGTTTTTTTTCTCCATAGTTTATTTTTTTGGATTTCAATTCTCATAGATTGATGAGCGGGTGAAAAAAGGCGCACTCTGCTTTATCTGTAATATTCCCTATGTGATACCTAAATATCTGAGTACCTCTATGATTATATGACATATTTTTACACCTAGTTTTCCATTGATGTACGATCTTGTTTCCTATTGTTCTGTCTTTTATGTGCCAGATATAAATGTGCTGTTCTCTTGTTTTCTCACATGCTAGATTATTGATGATATTGCTCACTTGTATCTTCCTGGTGCTAAGATCAGCCATATCTTTTAGCTTTTATTTCAAGGTGAAAAATCTATTTTTCTTATACTTTTTCTCTAAATAATTTATATATTTACTATCAGTCTGACATAGATCACAGATTATAATGTTCTTCCAGATGTGTGTTCTAGAGTTTCCCTTCTTGTTTCATATAAGATCTAGATTACCACTGACATCTAGTTATGCAGGCTTCCTCTGCTTTATCATATGTTCTAGATTGCAAGGTTCTTTTTTCTCGATTTTGACACAATTTCCTTATTATTCTTATTCTGAATGACGTAAGATCTAGATTTCTTACTTTTAAAGCCTGGTTTGGAGGATGAAATATATCATTTCTGATGTAAGGCTATGTTCACACATTGCATTTTTGCAGGGGTTTTTTTTTAATGCAAATTTTCAGCTGCGTTTCACAGTTCCAGCAAAGTCTATGAGATTTCAGAAATCTCATGCACAGATCTTGTTTTCTTTTTCCCCGACTGTTTTGTCAAAGAGCTACGCTTTTGCAAAATGCAGCATGTCATTTCTTTCAGCGTTTTTACAGAGTATTTCATCCATTGAAAGCAATGGGTGGTGCAAAAAACGCAGGTATCAGGTTTTACTGCATTTTTGGTGCCAAAACCTGATGAAGCTGAATCAGATTTTTTCATGCACTAAACTTTATCAGCGTGCACAAGAGACAAATGTACCTTGACAAAAATGCAGTAAAAAAAGCATAAAAAATGCTGTAAAACGTGGCAAAAACTAAGCAAAACCTGCTTTTTATAAGCAACTGAATTACTGCTTAAAATTTGCATTAAGAATAAAAAACGCTGCAAAAAAAGCAACATGTGAACATAACCTTAGTGTTGGTGATTGTTCTGGATGCTCCAGAGCGTCATCATTCTGATATGGATGTTCTAGATTCTCAGCGTTGTCTCTAGGTGTGCGGATCTCCTATGTATGATCTCACTTCTCTCTCTAATGTATGATCTGGATTTCACATGTTCTTGCAGATATAGATCTAAAATTCTTAGTGAAAAAACCCGTCCACCAAGATACAGATTCTCAATGTACGGTCTAAATTCTTCGTTTTATTTATGAAAAAGGATGTTTGAATCATATGTTGTTTCCTTAATCATCTCTGAAGTTTATTTTAAATATTTGTTATTTATAAAACAGTGTATCACAGTGCAATAAATAACATCGCAAACTCGCCCAAAGCAGGAAAAAAAGGACTTAACTAATAAAACTAGTGCCAATTTGTAACTTTTTCACTTTGGAAGAATTATACCATTTCTTTGTAGCCTTTTTCACCGTTTATAAGCTTACAGCAAACCTGAAAAGTGAGATTTCCGGAAAGAGAGAATTTCTAAGAGTAGTTAAGAGAAGTGGATGCGTCACAACCACAACCTCACGTAATAAATTGTCCCAAAATTCTCCAAACAGAGCAAAAGAAACAAGCGGTGACCTCATGTGCAACCTCAATTCTCAAACCGGAAGGAGCAAACTTTGTACATAACCAAAAGATTATAATATAATAATAGTAATGAATTAACATTTTCTGAGTCACATTTAGGACATTTTGAGACTTTTTAATACTAATCTAAGCTTCATCCGATAAATTTCATCCAGAACTCATTCTGAATAGGCTGTAGATTAAAAATTAAGTCTCAAATTAAAAAACAAACAAACATACAAATTGGCCCCTGCGTTTATATTTA
>VIAB01007270.1:93663-104135 GCA_009801035.1 Oophaga pumilio | reverse complement strand
TCGGTGCCGAGTACCCCACAGGCCCTGGCTATGTGCGACTCAATGGCCTTTACTTTGGTCACCTGAACCTTGAGGCCAGTGATTAGAATGGTGCATCATCCGAGACGTATGTATTGGTCTTTTTTTTTAATAAATTTTATAATAGCAGAGTTCAGTTGTTTCCGCTTTCGAGATTTAAGGCTATTTCATTGATATTGAGAATTTTGGATATTAGTACATACTGTGATGGGCACCTTAACTTTGCTGCTGGTCATTTACTTTTTTGATAGATTAGTTCTCATAAAATCACTACATAAAACCTGCAGCAGGCGCTGAAGCTGGAGCCACAATATTAATAGCTGTAGGCTTCCCCTGCTCACTGCTACTGATTGACAGTTTGCTCCCTATCAATAAGGAGCCAAGTCCTGGGTCCCTGGCAGCATAAACCTGGTTACAGATTCCCCTTAGGTTTACGTATATGTATAATCAAGCTATGATAAGATGCTTCTGGCATTGTTTATTGGTCATGAGTGGCTTGACACAATGGATACAGCACTTGTAGCCCATGTCCTGAATACGTCTGTGTGCGTCAAGTCCGCAGTCTTCCCCATGATTGTGGAGCCTACTGAAACAGACTAAGGGACCTTTTTAAATGCTGTTAGGAAGCTTTTACAGGTGTTTTTTGTTATTTTTTCTAATTTATTGAGATAGTGACCTTTGGGTTTTCATTGGCTGTAAGCCATAATCATCAACATTAACAAATAACATCAACATCAACAGAAATAAAAACTTGAAATAGATCACTCTGTAATGGCTCTATATAATATATGAATTTCACTTTTTGTATTGAAGAACTGAAATAAATTAACTTTTTGATGATGTTCTAATTTTGTGAGAAGCACCTGTATATAAAGGGGTTTTCTGAAAAAAGTCTGCAGACTTCTGAAGCCCAAAAGAGTGCACAACGCATGCTGTCATGATTAACTGGTGTCGCTGGCAAGAGTGGTTTGCCACATGACCGCATGTATGCAATTTGCATACTTTCAACCACATTTCTACTAGACACGCGGCCTTGCTTAATTCACTTGCATTGATCAAGCATGAGTCGGCACATGACCGCATGTAATCAAGTAAGGAGTTTGCAGTCACTCTTTATGACTTTCATCAAAAGGCCACACAACTCCTTTAATGTATAGATAATGGAGAACTGATTGCATATGATCAGTAAAACTTCATTCACATAGGCAATTTTGGGTCCAACGTTCTTGTGACTGGTGGGGTCAGTGGTTAGACTTAAAAGAAGATTAACTCAGTAGAAGGGCAAAATGAGCAATTGTACATGGTGCCATATAATATGATTACAACATATTAAGAGGAGAAACATTTTATTGGGAGTGCATCTTTAAAAAGAAAGCAAAAAACAACCATACATGTTTTGTATCATTGTGACTTGGGAAATCATGTTGACAGGTCATTTTTACAACACAATAAGTATCATAAAAAGCCACAATGGTGAAGATTATGATATTAATATTTATATAGAAAAGCCAAAAAGGATGAGGACCAGATGCACAAAGAACCATATGGGGGGCTGCAGCAGTGGGACAGACAATAGGGAAGGAAAGATTATTTTATTTTACCACATTTACTATACTCTGGGATCTGGGGAGACATCTGAGCTTAATAAGAAACATTCTATAGGTATTACAGAAATTGTCATGATTAAGTCCATTCAGGTTCTGTCCATTAAATAGCTCAACATCTATTTTAACCTTCTCTCAATTTTTTACACTTACCAGGGTCAATTTCATAGAAAGTCAAGTGAACTAACAACATATTTTTGAAATGTGGAAGGAAAACGTTGCAAACAAAGTAAGAAGATGTATCCTTCATGTCCTTGGTCAAATTTAAACCCAGGACTCCAAGGCAACAGTTTCACCTATAGAGCCACAGTTGAAGCATCTGATTGTCTAGATATCTTGCAAAAATGAGCAAAACTACCTATTCCAATCAAGTATTTAGTCTTTTTAGCATGTAATCAGTCTTCATCTTTATCTTTTTTTCCATTTATTATTTTTTTATGAACATTTATTCTTACTGCTTATATTTATCTATGTTGTTCATAAATGATAAGTTGGTTTATAAGTATAAATAAGAGGGAAGAGATGCGAATATTTACAAAGAATAAATGAAAAAAATGAACTTGCATAGACTGTCACTATTATTTGTTTTAAATGATGTGCTTACTTCTAAAACAATTGTGCTGAGGGCATAGTCACCTGATATGATGGAAGGTGTCCTCGGTGCTCTAGCATAAATCACTTCAATAACCTTTACAGGTTCTTGCCAAGAAGTCTGGGAGGATGCCAATATGATACATCATTTTAAAGTCTGTTTGGCATGGATGGATTGTCACTGATAAGTGTTGTATGCATTGATCTTATATCTCTGGATCTTGAGCATTATTGCCTTGACCTGTAATTTGATTATAACAGGAATTCTTTTTTCCAGAGAGGATTTCAGAGAAATGACGATATCTCCATCATCGTTGATCACGCACCATTGATTAAAACACTGTTGTGTCAAGCACAGACTAAAAAAGAGAAGGTTCAGCTTTTTTCTTCCATTTTTGTTTTTCATTTTCACCTTTGTTTTCTTCTTCTTTAAAGTTGGAATTGAAGCTGTACTTTTAGGAAAAGCCACTGTCATTACAACTACTGCTCTGTTCAATGATCGTTTTTTTGTTCTGCTGCTATACCTGGAAGGCTTGTTTTTAATGTTACGCTTTTCTCCCTCAGTTTTATATACTTCTTGCAAACAGTTTGCATCCTGTTGTGTGAACAACCGTTTCCCCAGATGCATAAAAATCGCTAATCTGTTTATCTAATGATGACTTCAAAATCATAAAGTAAATAGCGGATAAATGCAAACAAATCCAGACTCGTTTTGCAATGAGCAAACATAATAATCACTAGAAGATTTTGCAGAGCTATAGTAAATATATCCCAGGTCTTTTGTTTATATTGGCAAATTAAAGCGGTTAAATAATTATTAGATATTCTCAGGACTGTTGATCAGTTTTATAGAAAAAAAATAAACTGTCTTTACTTCAGTATATTAGCAAAGTCTATCTCATGTTTCGTCTATTATTAGAGAATTGTATAAAGATGCACAGCCTAATATTTTGGGCAAGTTGCTTACTATAGTGTCATATTCAAGCTGAATATAATATGTTTGCTGCTTATTTATGTGTAAAAATGTTTGTTTTGACATTTGACAGTTTTGCCCATACTTTGGTTTTGGCATGCTGATTAGTTTATGGGGTGACAATGGGAACCTCTTTCCTATTTGTCACCTCACATGAGACAAACTGAATTCTCAAAATATTGTTGTTTGGGCCCCAGTCAAAGGTTATGCACACTGTCTGCCGTTACAGAAAAGTTTTGCACAGTGCAACAATGATTGGACCAGTATGTCCTACTTGTACTCAGCTTGCAGCCACCCTCATCTACTTTTGGATCCTTTTGTATACTCTTGGATCCTATCACTGTAGCTCATCCTCCACAGTGGAAAACTGTTCCAGACCATTAAAGTAGTTGATACTAACACCAGGCCAGTAATTTGGATAGCTAAATATTTGAGGACTTTTCAAAGCAAGCAGTTTTGTGTATGTACATGAATTAATAGAGGTGGTTTTGACTTTAATATGTCTTGCACCCTGCGTTTTTCAATGAATCTAGATGTGGGAAACTGAGCACACAATAGGGTGAAACCCGAATGGGTAAGTGTTTTGGTTAACCCTTAACTGGTGGAGTTATGACAGGTACAACTCCTATGTAGGAAGGCATGAAGGAAACAGCTGCTGCCCCATGGCTGGTGGATAAATCCTCCAGGAGATATTGAGATATTGGATCCAGCTGGATGAAACACCTTAGGATGTCTGCACTACTGGAGTAAACCGATTCTTCAACCATGATAAGAATAAGGTTTTGTTTTATTCACAACGTATTTTAATGCTATACCGGTGTCTTTAGCAAGTGAAAAAAAGAAATGTCAAGTGAAAAAATCAAGTGAAACTATCAAGTGAAAAAAATATAAATTTGTTTTTTTTCTCTTGATAAATATGCTGGTACAATGTTGAAATGTGTACTGAATGAAAAAAAATTGTCATCATTGGTGAAGAAATGGTTTATTCAAACAGCGCAGCCAACCTAACATGTTTTATCCAACTAGATCCTGCATTTTTTAGCAGTTTTCATTTGTGGTTACAAGAAGTGTTAGGACAATGTCTTCTTAACACGGAGAGTTGCTCTTATTTCTAGGCACTGGATGTTATTGTCATTGGGTTAGAACATTTAAATTATCCTCTTGTAGCTATTCCATCTACTTCCATTGTATATCACAGGCAGTTCTATTCTTCCCTACTCAATACACCTTATTATTTTTATTTTGATATGCCCTTGCTGTTATCGTGTCCAATATTTTATGGATTCCTTGTTTACATAGTTTAAAAAATAATTATTTCTTGTTCTGATATTTATAAATGATAAACAAATAAAAGCAGTTTTTCACATGTGCATGCACCATTTCTAAATATCAGTTGTCACTGATCTAAGTTTCAGAGTGGGTGGAGACTAGCTGCTATAATGTTTTCACTACAATGCATACAAAAAGAACAACAAGAGATATCATACCTCTAGTGATCACTTCATAACAATGAATACTCATAGGGGCAACTCTGAATACAATGCAAACCTTTAAAAGAATATGGAGTTTGAAGCCCAGAACAATAAACTGAGTAATATAACACTCCCCACAAAAACATGTGTAAAAGGTAAATTTTATTGACAATACCATATCAAAAAATAAAAGTCAGTCCTGATCCATATATCTTAGGAACACACCTACAAGAGCAGCAGCAACAGCATTGAGTACATTTTACAGCAGTTCCATTCAGGGTAGCTGTGAATCCAGAACTTAGCAAGATGAAATGTTTATTACCTCACACCAGCATTGTCTTTATGTGTTTGTTTTTTTTATCTCCCTTCTGAATAGATTTCTATGGGTAGATTTTCACCTAAACCTTATTCTCCTGACTTGACTCTAAGAACTGATCTGTGAGGAAGGAATTGGGCTGTTAAACTAAGGAAACACACCACAGAGAATTCATACCTCAGATATTAGAGATCTAAGACTTGGTGTCTGAAGTCTGGAATCTGAAAAAATTAAGGGGTCTGATCCATGCTTCACTTGCCTCACCCCAGTCCGCAAAACTCTGTAGTGAGCCAAGTTGGGCATTGCAGATGGCCCGGTGTGCTCACATGTAAGCCTCAGCCCATGCGTATATAAGTCTCACTAAGACACACCCTTGTGTCTTGGTATTTTATTAAAACTTCTGTGTTGCTGAACCTTGGCTTGCTATTTGGCTTCTCCTGACAGCCTTCACCTGCCTGTATTTTCCTGCACTCAGCATGTCTTTCTGCTGTTTCTTGATGTCTTCCACTTGACTGCGGTTTCATGCACTAGATTTGCCTGCCTGCGGTACCTTATGTCCTATCTGCCTGCGATCTCCCATCCATCAGATGTCCGAGAATGGGACAATCCCATTATGCATTCCTTTCCATCTTTCCTGTCAGCCTTCTGGAAAGTGTTAGATGAATAGGGTCATGTTCACTGCACCACTGATTCTGTGGCTCAGACAAGGGACTTGCTTTGTGCGTCATTATGTCACTCTACTGCTGATTCTGTGGCTCAGACAAGTAACTCACTCTTTGGGACATTATGCCATCCAGTTCCACATGTTGTCTGTTGAGCTGACATGGCACAATGACGCTCTCCTGACTGTCTGCTACATTGCCCTGTCTAGTCAAGTCAAAGATGAACTTGGGGAGGTAGAGACTTGCCATCTTCTCTTGACGAGTTTATTTCCCTCGCTGCTCATGTGGACTTACATTTTAAAGAGCAGTCTTGGGAAAAAACTCTAGATTCTTGTATCTCTCGTTCAAGAGTGTCTGCAACATCCACTTCCAGACCTGCCACACCTGTACCTATGGAGACAGGTCAGAGCAGATTAACTCCGGATGAGATACCCCTTCAACTTTTACAGGGACTCTGTATTGTGGTGAATGGGATCATTATCGCTCCAATTGTTACAAACTGATATCACTCTATGATTAACTATTTCCTCCACTAAAAATAACTTATTCCTAGCTATGAATGTTTCTTAGAGTTCCTCTGTGTTCTCAGGACAACCAAGCTGAGAATTTTATGGGGTTCTTTCTGGCCAAAAGACTTAAAAAGAACCTGCCAGCAGCATTGTGCACAGTAGCCTACACACAATGTCAGGTCAGCACCGTTATTCTGAATAAAATGATACCTTGGTTGATGAAATCAGTCTTGTGTTTGTTCTTTAATCATTATTTTCAGTTTTGTGTTAATGAGATGCTCGTGCCCTAAGGCTGGGTTGGGGTATGTGGTGCTCTGATTAGATATTCATAATGCAGACTGCTGACAGGCCACTGATCCCTCAGTGACCTGCCTCCTAGTTTGCAGAATGAATATCTGTATATACTTTAAAAAAAAAAAACGCTTCTGCAGGCAGGCGCCAGCCATGGCACCTGCTCTGCAGCAAAATTGCATGTTTTGTGTGCCAATAATAAATTTTTTTCAGCTTATTCAGTTAAAGGAGAAAAAATTAAAATGGCGCCCGCCACGCTGCTATCGATGTCTGCTGCTGTGATCCAATAGCTGCTACTGCGGATTTCATTAACCAAGGTATCATTTTGCTCAGTATAACAGGGCAGACATGACACGATGTGTAGGTTGCTGTGCACCATCCTGCTGACAGGTTCCCTTTAAAATACCTTTGGTTTCTTTGCAGTTACCCCAAAAGCTAACCTGTGTGAATAGCTCTACAATTCCTGGTGGCCATAGCCAATACCAGACAGTGAAGGTAACTCTCCAGATTGGTGCACTACATGTGGAGGACATTTCTTTTTTAGTTTTGCCACTGTCTGATGCACCGATACTTTTCGAACTTCCGTGGTACAGCTTCATACTCCAGTCATTGACTGGTTGTCCAACCGAATTGCCCAGTGAAGTCCTTCTTGTTTTTGTAATTGTCTCAAAACTCTACCACAACCTCCTACTGTGAAGCTATATTCAGTATCTACTGCTGTTGTAGCAATTAATGTACCTGCCTCCTATCAGGGCTCCAAATATGTCTTCTCCGGGCATGGGTCCAAAAAAAATCTCAAGAAGGCTTGAGTGAGCCTAAGGGTATGTGCACACGTTCAGGAATGTTTTCAGAAAAATCCTGAGCAAGAACTGACTTTTTCAGTGAGAAAACGCATGCGTTTTTCTTGTGTTTTTTGCGCGTTTTGATGCGTTTTTTTTGCGCGTTTTTACCGCGAAATTTTCCTGAACATTCTAGGTCAATAGGGAAAAACGCAGATTTAACGCAAAATTAATGAACATGCTTTTTTTTCCGTGATGCGATTTTTGCGCGGAAATAAATGCACCATGTGCATAAAAATTGCAGAATTCATTCTAAATAATAGGATGCTTAATTCATGCGTTTTTAAGCGTTTTTGCCATGAAAAAAATGCGAAAAAACTGCAACGTGTGCACATAACCTTAATGTGTCCTTGCTCCTGTGGTGATGGGCTCATTTGGGAGAGGTACGAACAGGGAGGATATTGTAAAGCACCTGTCCTAGATCCGTGCTTTGTTTCCTTTACTCTGGTCAGATGAACTCTGTGTTGATCCATGTCGGGTTTTGCAGATAATCCGTGTCTTCCCATATGAGCATCAGCCTGGCTATATAAGGATATAAGGCTCACTTAGACACACCCTTGTGTTTTGGTATCGCAATAAGACTTCTGTGTTGCTATACCTTAGCTTGGTACTTGGCTTCTCCTGCACTTCTTTTGCTGCCTGCCTGTCATTTTCTGACATCCTCCGCCTGCGGTTTCCAAACATCCTCCGCCTGTCTGCAGTTTCCTGAGATCCTACCTCTCTGTGGTTTCCTGTCCATCGGCTTTCCATGTCCTGAATGCCCAACCTAGCTGCTGCACTGAAGTCCATGGCGCGTGTACCCACCCAGACCTTGGCTTGATGGATCCACCTTACCTACTGAGGTTAACACTTGACTTCAAAGGCCTGAATTAATTTCTGAATTAATTTTGGTTTCTAGGGATTGAATAACTTGTGGATTATGACATCTGTGCAATGAAGTAATTTTGTAGTATGGGCTCTTAGTTAGTTTGGAAGCCTATGAGAAGTCTAAATTCTGTATTAATTTTTGGACATGCCATCTTGGGTCTGAAATAATTGTGGGGTCTGACATCTCAGGTTTTTATTTTGCTGCAGGGATTCTTTTAGAATTTTTTTTACCAAAGTTCTAAATCAATTTTGAGATCAGACAATTGGGTGCAGAAATAATTTTGCCATGCTTTGAGTATTCAATTTGCAAATAAAGCTAAATAGTAGGGTTGAGACAAGATTTCCAATAATTCCTGATGCTTAGGAGATTGGGGAACTCTAATGTCGATGGTCTATCCAAAACCATGTCTGATTGCCAGTAGAGGTCTTTTTTTGCTCCATTACAAAATAACATATGCTATTTTTTTTATTTAACATGTTCAACTCAAATTAATCCAAAGTTTTTGTAGTCATAATGTAAGTGTTGGGACATTTTTTATTATTGCAGACATTTTAAGTCAAATAGCAATTTATGTTTTACACATCTTGTAGTTGTCAAAGAACCTTCCTTTAGATATACAATACTCTCCATTATGTGGCAGTGGATTTACTTCTTCTGTTATCAGAGAAAATATCTTTAGATCATTACCTGACCATTATTGACTATTTCCACTTGTCCTAAATTGTAGGTCTGTCCATCATTTTGATGTGTCAGGATCTCTCTGAATTGCCTTTTCACCTCAGCTTTACAATCTTTCACAATCATAAATGTACTGCTCATGAAAACAGTAAAAGTATCCAGCTGTGTGTACACAGAGTTATTTGTTTGGACACTTCTAGAAAGCACTTTCCCCATGGCTGAAAAGCAATCCTTAATATTGCTGCTAGCTTGTATCTCTCTACATTCATTAGTTATATAGACTTTACCTATATAAAACTATACAGTGAACAAAGATTTATTAACGAGACATTAAACATTTTTTACTTTCCACTATGCAAAACACTGATAAATTAATGTTGTCCCAGATGAAGCAAACCTACGCGAAACTGAAGCTTGTAAGAGGAAGTTTTTATGGTTGGAATATGCAAATTATTATCTACTTATTATGAGCATAATACAACAACTTCATTATACTTGATGCCTATGAAATTTGTACTCTTTTTGTTTATGATTTTTCCTGGAACAGTGAGGCTGTTGTCCATAAGAACAGGGAGCGAAGTAAAGTGATGCATGACACAGAGGAATATGGATTGCCACTTGTGACTGATCAGGGAAAAAAAACCCATCTCATTTCTTCATATTCAAGCTACAAGTATTTTATCCGGCCTTGGTAATTTGCTTTAATGTGTCAGTGTAGATAAAGTATGGGCCTTGACTACAGGCTATTTAGACCACAATGACCAAGTCTTTACGGGTCTCTGATTGTAAACAAAAATATTCGGAATCTCTGACAGCAAGCATGGATTTTTAAAATTGTGACAAATTTAGTAAAAACTGTTTTTCCATTTTTATTTTGTTCTTTAGACTCTATGTGCATAATAATTAGACAAACTGAATTGTTGATGAATAATTTTATTATTAACTACAGTGCAGTCAGTCAAGCCAAAAGGTTAATAAATCTGAAACCTGAATATTTAAGAAAGTAAAAGTGAGTTTATTTTCTTTCTTAAGGGCTCATTCACACATTGTATTTTTGTCAGTAGTAGTTGTCCATGGACAAAAATGGCCAGCACTTGGACCAATGTTATCCCATATTATTCAATGGATTAGTGAAGATGCAGGATTTTTCTCGCTGACTGAATGAAATTCTGAATAATTTATTATACACACGTGTGAACCTACCCTTTGGGGAATATCTATGTGTGCATAGTTATTGAAAAACTATTAGTGTGCAGAATTATGAATTTAAATGAAAAATGTAAATTTTCCCTTCTCATTTGTGTATTTTCATCTGTTAAAGTGAGAATAATAACCAAACCACTCAAAATGTAAAAAAAATAAATTTCTAACATTTCCAAAATATATCAGACTAATATAGCTACCCTTCTTTTCAATAACAGTCATCTATCTTCCACCCATAGAGTCTGTCAGTTCCTTAATTTGTTGACGAGCAACATTTTGGGCAGCACCAACCACAACTTCACAGACACTGTTTAAAGAGCTGCACTGTTTTCCTTCACAGCAAATCTCCCTCTAAAGAAGGGCCCACAAGTTCCTAATAGGGTTTAGATCAGGTGATGAAAGGGCTATGTTATTAACCCCTTCACCCCCAAGGGTGGTTTGCACGTTA
>VIAB01007270.1:25771-36551 GCA_009801035.1 Oophaga pumilio | reverse complement strand
TGGACGGAATAGTACGTCTGATGGAATAAAGGGGTTAAATAACTAGTTCCAGGCCTAGAAGTATTGGATTATTAGCTAAAGGTTCACCTATCTTTCAAACAAAACTTGAAAAAAATCATGGTATTTGTCGCCTTCATCGCACAAATTAGCACTCCCATCAAAATGTTCTTCCTCTTAATACCGTATATTGCATTCACCAAGTTATATAGCACTATGTACTTACAATTGCTAATTTTGCCTTTCTAACTCGTTAATTCTTCTCTTTTGCATTAGGTCTATTGCATTACATGATTAATAACTGACTAGATCAGGGGTGGACAACCTGCTGCCCAGTGGCTACATTTGGCCTACTATGCCCTTACGTGCAGGTCTCAACCATCTGGTCACAAAAATGCTTGCCTATGTGTAGCGTTTTGCTGTCTATGTACACCCCATCAATTTTAGGAGAGTTTTACAAGCAGCATCAATGCATATGGTTCTGTACATTGTAGTTTTTTTTCCATTTAAGTTTATAATTGGGAGTTCTACATTCATGCATTGCCATCCCCTCTTCTAAGTAATAACTGTGGTTAAAGGGGAACTATATTATTCCCAATAATGCACTTTTGTACCAGTATCTATCAGGCATTTATGGAAAATAATTTTATATGCTGGAAATATGTCAGTTTATAATAACCATCAATTAACCCTCTAAGTTATATTATGACCACTGGAAGTGATTCAATGACACAATGTGGCCCTTGGACCAGAAAAGGTTGTGCACCCCTGGACTAGAAGAATCCTTTTGAACTCTATGTAAAAACTGGAAATCTCTTTTCCAAGTTTGCCTTGGTGTGAAGGAAACCCGGTTCCTCCCACGTCACCAGTGTGACGTAACTACACAGTCACAGCTCTCCGGCGCCCCCTTTGTCTCTCAGGTCAGTAAGGGAACTGCACCTAGAGCAAATGGCCGCTGGGGAGATTGTCCTGTTACCCAATGGGTATGCTAAGATTCGTGATCAGAGTAAAAGCATCAGCCCAAAATTAATTTTATGGTTTAATTGCCTTAAGGGCGCACTAGATAATTACAGAAATATACAGTAAGCCATACAACAGAATTACAGTGGATTTGCAGTCAGAGTAAAATATAACAATAATGGTATAAGGCTTAAAGGTATTAAGCTAGAAGTCAATGTTACCAGGCTGTAGGTTGCATGTGGTTGCCGGGAGCTCTACAATCCACAGGTAAGAAT
This sequence comes from Oophaga pumilio, assembly GCA_009801035.1. Classification (NCBI taxonomy): domain Eukaryota; kingdom Metazoa; phylum Chordata; class Amphibia; order Anura; family Dendrobatidae; genus Oophaga; species Oophaga pumilio. Next base: position 35,319 of record VIAB01007270.1, on the reverse strand, counting down.
CTTAGTTGCCGGACAGTCCCCAAAACATGCGCTCACCACCCGCCAGGAGGTCCAGGAACTGTTCATCACGGAGCAGTTCTTGTGGAACTGCCCAGAGGACCTCCAGCAGTTCCTCCGTGACCGGAAACCAAAGGGGGCTTCTACTACAGCCGCCCTGGCAGACGAGTATGCCAACAACAGGGTGCCTGAGCCAAAGAAGTCTGCCAGCAGCACCTGGAGAGGGGGTAAGCTCAATCCTGTCCCGGTCCCCCCAGCCCCCAGAGTGCAAGGGGTGTACCTCCCTGCTGCCCTCTCCAGGACAGGAACAGAATCCAGGTGTTGTCATCATTGCAACCAGCCGGGACTCTTTAAGGCTGTGTGTCCCCAGCGCCATAAGGCCCCATCCCTGTCCCAGAAACCGTCCACTGTTTTGTGTGTGGGAGAGGGTGGTGGGAGGTCCCTGGACAATTACCAACACGTCACCATCGGCTGCTCAGCGGTCATGGGACTGTGGGACACAGTCGCTGAACAAACCCTGGTACGTCCTGAGGTGGTGTCCCGTCAAGAATTGGTACCTGGGAAAACCCTTTTCGTCTTCGGAATTGGAGGCGTTGAACCGGCGCTGCCCATCGCCAAGGTGTTTTTGGACTGGGGCGCCGGGAGGGGAATGCTGGAGGTGGGAGTAACACCAAATATTCCTGCCAATGTGTTGCTTGGGACCGATTTGGGGCAGCTGGTGTCTCAGTATGTGGCCATTAAACCCCCAAGTTCGGCTCCCCAAGAATGTCATGACTCTACTGTGAATGCTAATGGTAATGTGTTGAATGTGCCTCCAACAGTGGAGGAGGGAGTGAAACCTGATGGTAAGCCAGGCACTGACACTACACACACAGGGCTCACAGTAAGGACAGGTGAGGAGACTGCGGGGGAGAGCTCCGAGGTGGAGGGAGGGGCTGCTATGGGCAGAGTAGGGCCCCTAAGGGAATCCAGCCTGCTGAGTCTAGGACCTCTGCTGAAAGAGGAACAGGCCATGGGGAGAGGGGGGGTCTCGGGAGAGGAGCCACCAGGTAAGACCCCAGGGCAGGAGTTCCCCACATCCGGGATGTCAGGAGGCCAGGTGTCTGCCTGACCCGGCGACTTGGTCAGGGGCCAAGGGGAAGCAGGCGCTACCCGTGGTCTCAGCGGTCTTGGCCGCTGTAACCAGGAGTGTGAGCGCCGAAGCCCAAGGAGCCTCGTGGAGGTCCGACGGTTTCCCCCTCTCCGACCAAGTGGCTGCCGAGTCAGACAGCGGCCAGGAGATAGATCCCGGGGAGCTGACAGAGGATGTGGCAGCTTCGTCAATTCTTCCCACATCAAGTCAGCGATTTCAGGCAGCGTTGGAAGCTGACGCTAGCCTGAAAGCTCTCAAGGAGCTGGCGGCACAGCCTCCCCTGGAGTCCGACCGTGAGCGAGTGGTCGGGGACCAGGGACAGCTGTACCGGGTAATGGTCCAGCAGGGTTCACCGGAGGCGTGGCCCAGGGACTGACAGTTAGTGGTACCCTATCCGTTCAGGATCGCTAAAACCAGGTCCAGGCTAGCTCAGCATTTCTACTGGCCTGGAATGAGGACCGAGGAGACTGCCTACTGCCGTTCGTGTGACACCTGTCAGAGGGTGGGGAAGGCAGGGCGGCGCCCCAAAGCCCCACTGGTAACTCTGCCCATCATCGAAGAGCCTTTCTCGAAGGTGGCTGTGGATCTCATTGGACCTCTGTCCACTCCCAGCCACTCCGGGAAATGCTTCATACTAACGGTAGTGGACTATTCCACCCGGTATCCGGAGGCGGTAGATTTGTCGTCCATTCGGGCCGACAAAGTGGCCACTGCCTTACTGGAGATTTTCTCCAGAGTGGGGTTTCTCCAGGAAATGCTCACCGATCGAGGGACTCAGTTCGTGTCGCAGCTGATGGAGTCTCTCTGTAAGAAGATACAGGTGCAACATCTGGTAGCCAGCCCGTATCACCCACAGACCAATGGCCCATGTGAGCGGTTCAATGGCACCTTAAAGCAGATGCTGAAGATGTTGGTCGACTCCCACGGGAGAGACTGGGATCTCCCACACCTGCTGTTTGCCTCCCGGGAGGTCCCCAAGGCCTCAATGGGGTTCTCCCCCTTTGAGCTCCTGAACGGGCGATGTGTATGGGGCCCCCTTGCTCTAGTGAAGGAAGCATGGGAAGGGGATTTGGCCACCCTTGGAGTGTCGGTCATTGAGTATGTCGTGCGCTTCCGGGACTGAATGATGGCCTTGAAACGGCTGGTGTATGACAATTTGGCCCAAGCCCAGGCTGACCAGAAGCGGTGGTATGACTAGAATGCTATTGAGCGGACCTACCAGGTGGGTCAAAAGGTATGGGTACTGCTCCCTGTACCTCAAAACAAGCTTCAGGTGGCCTGGGAGGGTCCATACCTAGTGCATCCCTTTCGGGAGCTGTTCAGCAGCCTGCCCGGAAGGACTGAGACAGCCGTACATGACGTGGACACCGGCAATCACCATATCGGGTCTCCCTTAAGGTGCAGCAGCAGATGCGCCAAGAGATAGACGAGATGCTGAAGCTGGGGGTGATCCAAGCGTCCAACAGCGCATGGGCTTCGCCTGTAGTCCTCGTCCCTAAAAAGGACCGAACTACGCGGTTCTGCGTGGACTACCGGGGGCTCAACGCTGTGAGGTCAACGATGCATACCCAATGCCACGTATCGATGACCTGCTCGACCAGCTGGCCGGGGCCAGGTACCTGACCATCATGGATCTGAGCAGGGGGTATTGTCAGATTCCCCTGACCCCTGGGGCACGGGAGCACTCTGCCTTTATCACCCCATTCGGACTGTATGAGTCCACAGTGATGCCCTTCGGCATGAAGAATGCCCCTGCCACTTTTCAGCGGATGGTCACCACGCTGCTCGAGGGACTGGAAGGGTATGTGACATAAGTGACAGCGTACCTGAATGACATTGCCATCTTCAGTCCCACCTGGGAGGATCACCTAGAGCACCTGGCGCATGTGCTCGGGCAGATCCAGCGAGCAGGCTTGACCATTAAGCTGGAAAAATGCCAGCTGGGTATGAGTGAGGTCCACTACCTGGGACACCGGGTAGGTGGGGGAGCTCTGAAGCCAGAGCCCCGGAAAGTGGGTGCCATCGCATCCTGGCCCACCCCCAGGGCCAAGAAGCAGGTGATGTCATTCTTGGGGACTGCTGGGTACTATAGGAGGTTTGTTCCACACTATAGTGCCCTGGCCAAGCCCCTGACAGACCTCACCAAGAAAAGGCTGCCTGTCTGGACAGTCGCCTGCGAGACAGCTTTCCAGGCGCTCAAGACCGCCCTTTCTAGCTCTCCTGTACTACAGGCAGCTGACTTCACGCGGCCATTCTTAGTGCAAACCGACGCCAGCAACTTCGGCCTCGGTGCTGTGCTCAGCCAGTTCGACACTACGGGCCATGAACACCCCGTTTTGTACCTGAGCCGGTAGCTCCTGCCGAGGGAAGTGGCCTATTCCATGATGGAGAAGGAATGTCTGGCAATTGTGTGGGCCCTGCAGCGTCTGCAGCCATACTTGTACGGACGCCAATTCACTGTGGAAACAGACCACAACCCCCTCAGCTGGTTACACACGGTCTCTGGGACGAATGGGAGGTTGCAAAGCTGTAGCCTCGCTCTCCAGCAGTACCACTTCACCATGCGCCACAAAAGAGGCAGGGACCATGGTAACACTGATAGGTTGTCCCGGCAAGGAGAGGGTGCGGAAGGGCGCATGGGGGAACACAGGAATGTGATACCCCCTAGCACCCTCTAAAGCAGGGAGGTGTGATGAAGGAACAGCCACCATCCTGGATGTGAGGCATAATGCTCACCTCATGTCTGGGCCATTTTGTCTGAGTTCACAGAGCCACAGGCAGCTAACTGCTCCTAACCCCCATGGCCTGTAGGCATATTGAATAACAAGGTCTTTAGTATGCTAAGTAGATCAGGACAAAACAGGACTTCAAAGCTGGAGTCAGGAGCCACACCAACATGGGGCCTGGAGATGCTTGGGGGCTTCAATTAGATTATACCTGTCAGCTAGACACAGAAAACACATCCATTGTCTCTCCCAGCCACTATGACTCCGTTCTAGGATTATGAATTATGAGCACGCCTTTCGAGGTACAGACTCAAAAAATATCTGGGTGATCCTGCAGACCTCGTGCATCTGACAGTGCGACGCCCAAGTCGGTGATGGCTCGGGGACCTGAGATATAGAGATTGGGTCACTGTGGAGAGCCAATCAGGTCATGTTTGATCTCCACGCGACAGGCAAAACAAACTGCATTCACTGCTACCTCTCGGGTCCTGATCCGATCGTCCTGGAGAAAGCTAACCCCTTTCTTAGATATTGGGAATAAATTTTGCAGGGAGCTGAAGGGTGGAGATTTTTAGCCCACCCTCTGACATCGAGGGGAGGGACCTAGCAGGTTTAAGAACTGTGAGCGGATGGCAGACTCTCTCTATTCACACAGAAGAACAAGACGATGATGATCTAAGAAGGAACAGGGGACAGATCTGCCAAGGGAGCAGCGGCACACCTTTTGGGGACTGTCCAGCAATTAAGATTCTTACCTGTGGATCGCAGAGCTCCCGGCGTCCACATGCAACCTACAGCCTGGTAATATTGACTTCTAGTTTAATACCGCTAAGCCTCCTAACCTCTAATAAAACATATTTTTCAGTTCTTATAGGTCTGGTTGGGGGGCATATATACTGCATTATAGAATGCTGTATATAAGCCCTGAAAGGTGAAGGCTGTAACTTATATCGGCCAATACTGCTGACAGGTTCACTTTAAGGAGGAGTTGAAGTTGGGCTGCCAAGGACTTTGCAGTTGTAGGCTGGCTGTGAGAGCCATGTTTGTCAGGGACAAACATGCTCTTCTTCCTTTCCTAAAAAAATGGGTGCGCTTTTTGTTGTAATATGAATGATGCTATAGAATGTTTAAAGACAATTGTTATGGATGACTCAATTGTGCTGTGATAATGTGTTATTTATTAAGTATAGGGTAAGTATAAAGATAGAAAATTAGGACATAGGATAAATTAATAGATATAGGTAGAGATAGGAATGGGAAAGTGCAGTGGAGGGCACACTGGAAACAGGAAATAGATAAGTATAGAATAGATACTGTTAAAGTATTCAGGAACAGCCTCAGTTAGGGAGGTGCCGTGGTAGTTATATGGGGAAACGCTTCCTGGTTTTAGTCAGATAGAGAGATAAGATGAAAGATTAGATAGAAAGACTGATTTAGTGTAGTCCAAGTCCAGAGGGCTTAAAGCACTGGAAAGTAGAGTTGGGCAGCATGTGGAAGACCACCAGTAACTTTAACGGACCTTCTCAGGACGTCCGGGACCGAAGGCCCAATTAGTTACAGAGGAGAATGCCTTATTCACCTTCCAGAAAGGGAAAAAGGATAGGGAACCATGTCAAAAAGGTGGGTCGGAACCCATGAAAGCTGCAGAGTCGGACAGAGCATCTCAGAGTCCAGGGATGCCAGACCAGAAAGGGATAACTCAGGCTAAAAAAGACGTGACTGTAAGTAACATCGTATTGTGCTGTAACTAAGATTCAAATTGAACTATTCAGTAAAGTTCATTTGTTTGAAAAGGATCAAGTGTCTCCAGTTCAATGAGCGGCTGATCCAGGATCCGGAGGTGCAGAATCAGCGACAGCTTCCAGCCAAACCGTGAGTATAATCAAATTCAGACAATGCACAAGGCAGCAGGGACACTATTTACTTGTGAGGTGCCAGGATGTAGAAATATAGCATCCCCTTGCCCATGAATATCACCCTGCACACCTTATACATTGATGTAGGATTATAGTTCTAATGCCTATGAACACAAGGAAAAGAGACATGTTTCTACATAGAGCTAAGAAGGATTCCTCTAGTCTGTTTTTAGTCACGTGATGACATACAGTGGGTTCAGAAAGTATTCAGACTCCTTTAAATTTCTCACTTTGTTTCAATGCATTTGGTAAATGCTGAAAAGTTCATTTTTTCTCATTAATGTACACTCTTCACCCCATCTTGACTGATAAAAACCAGAAATGTAGAAATTTTTGCAAATTTATTAAAAAAGAAAAACTGAAATATCACATGGTCATAAGTATTCAGACCCTTTGCTCAGACACTCATATTTACATCACATGCCATCCATTTCCTTGTGATCCTCCTTGAGATGGTTCTACTCCTTCATTGAAGTCCAACTGTGTTTAATTAAGCTGATACTACTTGATTTGCAAAGGCACATACCTGTCTATATAAGACCTAACAGCTCACAGTGCATGTCAGACCAAATAAGAATCATGAGGTCAAAGGAACTGGCCAAGAAGCTCAGAGACAGAATTGTGGCAAGGCACACATCTGGCCAAGGTTTCTGCAGTACTCAAGGTTCCTAAGAGCACAGTGGCCTCCATAATCCTTAAATGGAAGAAGTTTGGGACCACTATAAGTCTTTCTAGACCTGGCCGTCCAGCCAATCTGAGCATTCGTGGCAGAAGAGCCTTGGTGAGAGAGGTAAAGAAGAACCCCAAGATCACCGTGGCTGAGCTCCACAGATGCAGTACAGAGATGGGAGAAATTTCCACAAAGTCAACTATCACTGCAGCCCTCCACCAGTCTGGCCTTTATGTCATAGTGGCCCGAAGGAAACCTCTCCTCAGTGCAAGACATATAGAGTTTGCTAAAAAAAACACATGAAGGACTCCCAAACCATGAGAAATAAGATTCTCTTGTCTGTTGAGATGAAGACTGAACGTTTTGGTGATAATTCTAAGCGGTATGTGTGGAGAAAACAAGGCTGTTACGCTCACAGCCTGACTGGTGGGCGCGAACATGAGGGTTGCAGCCCCACTGTGCCACAAACCAGACTACCCTGGAAGGGGCGTGGCTAAGCAGATACCTTGGTGTTCACTTGAGCCTCTTATGGCGAGGTCAGGCTTGTGCGGCAGGTAGCTGCCAGATGCCACTCTAGGGTGGCTGTGGCTGCTGATCCCATTGGAACTAGAACACTGTGACAGGAGCGGACACGAGTCTACGGGCTGGTACTATGGCGGGCACCGCAGATACTCTTGGCGGACAGGCGGCCAGGGCTGAGACACTGGCAGACAGGTGGGCATGGCTGAGTCACTGGCAGACAGGCGGGCACGGCTGAGACACTGGCAGACAGGCGGGCACAGCTGAGACACTGGCAGACAGGCGGGCACGGCTGAGACACTGACAGATAGGCGGGCACGGCTGAAACACTGGCAGACAGGCAGGCACGACTGAGACATGGGCAGACAGGTGGCCACGGCTGAGACACTGGCAGACAGGTGGGCACAGCTGAGACACTGGCAGACAGGCGGCCACTGCTGAGACAGAAGGGACAGGAACAGGGAGGCACGGGAACATGGGCAGGAAAGAATGGAACAAGGGAACAGGTAAGAGCAGTGTGTGGAAACCGGTAGGGAACTGTTCAGACTGGAGGGGCAGAGACAGAAGCCCAGTAGTGCGGATCAGAGGCAGTATCGCAGGAGTGTGGAGCGGAGGCAGAAAGTGGTTCTGCAGCAGCAGGAGCGGAGCAAAGCAGAACCTCAAGATATGCGGAGAGGAGCTGCAGCAAGAGGTTCTGCAGCAGCTGGAGCGAATCAAAGCGGAACCGCAAGGTATGAGGAGAAGAGCTGCAGCAAGAGGTTCTGCAGCAGGAGTGAAGCAAAGCGGAATGGAGAGGAACTGCAGTAGCAGCAAGACAGAGGGAGTAAACACAAGGGTATGCAGGGCAGGGAAGGACTGGCCGCAGTCTGGAATACAACAGACATAGGTATAGGACAGAGTACAGGCAGGGAAATGTACGAGACAAGGTACATGAACAAAGACACAGAGACCAGGATATTCTGCCTCCTGGATGTTGGAACGGACAGGTACAGATACAGGTCTGGGAATCAAGCCCCCCCAGAGAAGGCGAAATACAGGACAGGACCTGAGAGCTCACAGTAAGACACTAACTGAGTAAAGGCGTTGCTCATGCAGCTTCCACCAGGTGGATCTGCCTTAAATACCAAAGGCCCCTTGGTAATTGGCTGGGGACACCATAGGCAGGTGCACACTGATTCTATAAGAACCAGGAAGAGCCGGCGAGGCCCCCACATACACGCAGCCAGGAAACATGCACAGAGCAGACAGGAGGCAAGAGGCATCCAGCACAGGGCCGGCAGCAGACAGAACTCACAGCATGCCCGGATTGGTGAGTAAACTGAGGGGATGGGAGGCCATGTAGTGATGCTGGCAGGGTTGTTACACAGGCACTGCTCATCACCTGCCCAATACAAGCCCAACAGTGAAACATGGTGGTGGCAGCATCATGCGATGGGGGTGTTTTTGAGCTGCAGGGACAGGATGACTGGTTGCAATTGAAGTAAACATGAATGCGGCCAAGTACAGAGATATCTTGGATGAAAATCTCTTCCAAAATGCTCAGGACCTCAAACTTGGCCGAAGGTTCACCTTCCAACAAAACAACGACCCCAAGCACACAGCTAAAATAACAAAGGAATGACTTCAGAACAACTCTGTGACCATTCTTGACTGGCCCAGGCAAAGCCCTTTCCTAAACCCAATTGATTATCTCTGGAGAGACCTCAAAATGGCTTTTCACCAACATTCATCATCCAACCTGATGGAACTGGAGAAGATCTGCAAGGAAGAATGGCAGAGAATCCCGAAATTCAGGTGTGAAAAACTTGTTGCATCATTCCCAAGAAGACTCATGGCTGTACTAGCTCAAAAGGGTGCTTCTACTCAATACTGAGCAAAGGGTCTGAATACTTATGACCATGTGATATTTCAGTTTTTCTTTTTAATAAATATGCAAAAATTGCATTTATGTTTTTTTACTGTCAAGATGGGGTGCAGAGTGTACATTAATGAGAAAAAAATGAACTTTTTCCCATTTACCAAATGGCTGCAATGGAACAAAGAGTGAAAAATTTAAAGGGGTCTGAATACTTTCCGAACCCAAAGGAAAAGAGAAGAATTAACTGGGCAAAATGAACAATTGTAAGTACACAGTGCTATATAATATGATTGCAATATATTAAGAGGCAAAAAACTTTGATGGGAGTGCTTCTTTAATATGGAGGATGAGGGCAACAAATACCATGCAATTTTGCAGGGTTTGTTTGAAGGACAGGTAAACTTTTAGCTATAATACAATGCTCTATCTGAGCCTAGATATAAAGTTATTTAAAAAAAATAACTCTCTGACATGGACACCAGAGCTCAGCAGCTGTCTTTTAAGGTCTTGAAAGCAACACTGCTAACAAGAACCAACATTGCCACATTGAAAAGACACTTCTTTTATCCATTCTTGTGAATGTAAGGCAAAGAAAATAGACGTCATAAGAGCATGCAGAGTCCCCTCCTGTAATACTGTATAATCACATAAACAAATGCTAAACTAGGTATTCCTGCACCGGAGGCAAAAAAAAGTTTAACCCCTTCACCCCCAAGGGTGGTTTGCACGT